>MOOZ01001053.1:386689-408146 GCA_002930495.1 Cecropterus lyciades
AAAAAAGTAACATGTAATCCAAAAAAATATTAAATATTATTTAAGCTGCATTTTAAATAATATTTAATATTTTTTCAGATTACATGGTATATATTTTTATGCAATGTTGGTAGCAAAATGCATGTTGCTTTTAACATAAATGGTTAATGGTTAGTGGTCTCATGGCTAATGGTTAATGGATGGTTGTAATAAACTCCAAATATCCTTAAACTAAGTCCGACCTGATATCATTCATTGATCTGTTACTTCCCTCATGGACTAAGTTGGAAATCCTTGTGTTGTGTCTTCTTCACCCTAGCCTTTCAACCAGTGCTCAATGTCACGCCGTTTATATAAGATCGTTTGAAGACTAAATAAACGAAATTAGTGACATCCCGCCAGCCAGTTCTCTCGATACGCCGATTTCTACATTCAAACCCTCTTTATTTTCCCAGTCACGATGGATGAGCAAAGAGTACATGGGCGAGTTACTGTACAACAACTTCGTGTTCACGGTCCCTGTGATATGGGACACGTGCCTGGCGTACGGCGCGGACAACCTGCGACACGTGTCGCGGCTGCTGGACGCCGTGTTCGCGCTGCAGCCGCGGTACGAGCGCGACGCTGAGCACGCGCTGGGGTTTGTTAATGAGGTGAGTTATATGTACATATTGTTTACGCTCCCAGAGATATGGGACATTGGTTTACTCAATTTTTAGTTAATTTTTTGATAACTCACAACCTGAAACTGGTTTTTCGGCCGAATTTGAAACCGTACTTTCCGTTTCGGTCCTTTTTTTGGTCAAATGACAAACCGAACTGTTTTCGATTTTCGATTTTAGATATTCACAAAGTCATAAGAGACTTTAGACAAGTTACTCTATAAATTAATATTTTTATTCAATACAATTATACATGTACATAACATTAAATATTATAGTTAACTTTGAAATAAAAAACGTTGTCGTACTGAAATTCAAGTGGCCTCGAAACGCCTTCTGGGCGCGAAAACCCGAGGAGAGCCGAACGTAACTTCAAAGTTCCCTATCTTTCGGTTGAACCGAAAATTTTGGCCGGTTTCTCGCCGAATGTTTCGGCTCGGAATTGGAAACCTGGTCCAAACTTGAGTCGGCCACTTATTTTAATATATTGTAATGTAGTGTAATAAGTAATATTTTTTTCTTGCTGAATACAATAATTTAGTTATTTACTTCCAAATAACTAAATTATTGTATTCAGTTGTATAAGAAAAGAAACTATCTGAACATTTTCATTTTCAGGCTTTTAAATATATTATACTACAAGTAAACAATGATTTTGATAGTGAAGAACCTCCCAACCTTCCGGAAACCTTTAAGGGATTTGGGGAGATCCATCGACCAACAAACTCCAAGGGTCCAGAAACCATAACGTTTAATGTATTAAGAGATCTGGTGATACATTTGCTGGACACTGCCATGACGTTACGAATATTTGTTGAGGCGTACCCTAAATCTGCACAGATAATAAAGAAAAAGAATTTTATTTTAAGGTGAGTTGCCTTTGTCATTTTTATGTTTTTAATAGCTATAGCCTTTCCCTATTAGAACATTACATATATTCTATTAAAAAGATAGTTCTTGACGGTATGTTAGGTCTACCAAATGGAGCTTGGCCAGCGCGGTGGACTATGACGTACCACTCTCTCATTCTGTGATGATATCCATGACCAGCATTGGGACAATAATAGATTGTCGATTTTTACGATTATATTATTTTAAACAATAACAAAAACATAGTAATCTTGTAAAGCATCTTGTGTCGAATGTGTGCACTAGTGTCGAACTTGTGAATACAACTCAATAATATTTTAATATGTAGCAACACTTGTATTGTGTTTAAAATGAATACTTACCGTTTGCTTATTGCCCAAATGAAATTTTATTTAAACATTATCACCTTAACAAATCCAATGATTAATCATTCAACCAAGTATTAGTACTTGGTGTAGCATAACTCTACCATATCCAGTACTCTACATCGGTTCTAATTCTTCCAGTGTAGCCCAGCTCTATGAGCACGGGATCCCGCATCTGTATGAGAAACTAGAAGAGGTGGGTGACGAGGGTACCTCAGCGTACACAGAAGTCGAGCGTTATTTGGACATGGCCCGAGCTGAGTTCATTGATTTGTTCAGAGAGGTGCTGGCAGTGTACAAGAATTGTATATTTAGTGGCGAGTGAGTAATTTAGTTTAAGCTCTTTTGCGGTGATCTCAATTTAGTATGTTTTGATTATCTTTAAATGGATGTCATTTGACGTAAATGTCTCTATTATTAGAGAAATTAAACGGAATAATACCCTCATTTTACAGTACTGAGAAATGACTTTTTATATTCTAATGATATAATTTTTTATTAAGATTCCTTTAGTCGTGACACAAGGATTAAAATTATAATTCAGCATCAAATATTGGTCCTGTAATGCAACATCAACCCAATTTAGAACTATCCTTACAGAGACATATATATAGTTTGAATCAATTCAAGAAAAAGCTACGTTAACATTAAAAGTAGTGGTACATATGGCATAGTGAGATTAAAAGGGACCTTTTCTGGCACGAAATCGTCACTTTTAATTTTTTTCATCGTCACTTTTAATGTTGGTTGATAGTCTTCGTTACTAGGCGTAGTTTCGAGCATTTAACTCAATATGCCAAAATGAAATCAATATGCCAAAGTAAAGTTGCTCTATTTCGTTCTTACTGTTATAATTCTCAATTCGTCAAAAGGAGACGGGATGATGAGGGCAATTTAACGTTTTTTTTTTTAGTGGGTCATAAGCGGATACGCTAAAAAAACGTTATGATTTCTGACTAATAATTTCTGAAACCTACTGTAATATTTATGGCATAAATCTAATACGAAAATGTACATTTTTAAGTGCATAAAGGCTTGAAATAAAAGTCGGAATTGATTATTTTTTGTCGAGTGCGTGATGAATGGCAAATGGGTCGTATCAACATACTTCCTTTAAAGTTGGATCCCTTTCGTTAACTGTGATTTACCATGGGTGTTCAGGGGCAGCGTGGCGGGCCACGTGGAGGCGGTGCTGGCGCTGCTGCTGGAGGCGTTGGCGGAGCGCCTGTTCGTGCGCGACTACCACGCCTGCTGCCCGCTGCCCGACGACCTGGAGGTGCTGCGGCAGGCCTACCCTGACATGTATCCTTTGATAGATAGATTGTGGCGAAGTATTCGCCGAATTATTTGCCGAACTGTGATGAAGATGGAAATATTATTACGAACTATTCGTCGAATAGTTAGACGTCCTGTGACATGTAGAAATGACGTGTACGAATAATTATTAGTGGTGGTTGCAGAATTTAAATTTTTGGGGCTTGATCCAAACCAAGGCTTTCAGAGAATTTGAAGGCAAAAAATATCTAGAGAAATATATGTATGCATGCTCCGAAATAAGTGGAATCTTAATGAAAAAGTACGCCGCTCTCGAAATGGCCATGGAAGGACCTAAGTAAATAGTTTTAATTTTTTTTCTTAGGTCCTCGTATTTCTGAAACATTACCAATCCTTAAAATATTAATGATGGGCATTTAGTACATACTTTTACATTTTGTTTAATGTGCTCATGTTTAAAAATATCTGAATAACTTTATAAGGCCATATTAGTCCTTGGGAGTAGCAACGCATCTGTGATTTACTTCTGATAGAATTTTTGCTCTACATGTTGCCTATAGATGTCCATGGGTAGCAGTGACCACTTACCATTGGATGGACTACATTTTCGTTTGCTACTTAAATTTTATATAATAAAATTGTTAATATTTACGATATGATATCTGTCCGATCAATAATAATTTGAAATATGTTATTCCTATCAAAACACAGCGACACGGTAAAGACTGATTTCATTCTACAAGCAATATATTCTAATATAGATGAACCTGTGCCTGAAGATTTATTAGCTAGCAACACTGAAGTATTAACTAACGGCCATGTTGAAACCATAGACAATGAGCCCGATCCGTCCAGAGACATCGAAATACCAGATAATATTAGGGAAGAATCGTTAATAAGTGAAGTTAAGGATATTCTACCGCATTTAGGAGATGGCTTTATTCTTAAATGCTTGCAACATTATGGTTTTAATTCTGAACGAGTGATAAATAGCCTCTTGGAAGGTACTCTAGCAGAACCATTGAAAGGTGAGTTTGTAGGACAAATAAGAAGTTGATACCGCTTGTGTGGAATTATGGTATTACTATGTGTAAAGTTGGATCTAAAGGTTTTAAAGAGTCGGAAAATAATGTAATCGATATAAGAAAATAGTAGCTTGACACCATTGTTTAAGGGTGAACAGCGGTGTACAGCCACTTTATTCTGAGAGATGAACTAGATACTAGCGAATAGCTAGTATAATTTGAATTTGTTGGTTATGTATCATTTTAGATTAAAATGATCGCGGAATTGATCCAATTTAATGTGTATTTACAATACGCGATTTTTATTTTTTTGCTGCTAATATTTCGACACAATTGTATGCAATGTGGTCATATCGGAACTGCGGTGACGCGTAGAAACCGTTGACAAGTACTAGTGGTTGATTAATGTATCTGCCCTACGTCTAGTACGTTTTTCTTTTGAAATAAATAGTCTTGCATATATTAAGTTGTTATATTAGTGGTTCGACAATTACGATCGAAGAGCTAAATAGTTTTATGTGAGATATATGATGCTACGCTCCTCAGAATTGGCGGTTTTGATTTAGCCACTGCTTGTATCTATGTGCAGATGACCACAGGAAATGTATATCTTCGCATTGAAACAATACCCATCCAATGTCCATCACTACCACTTAAAAGAATATTTTGTTTAAAGCTGATGATGTGTCGTGTCTACTTAATACTACAATTGATATTTATAATAAACGAAAGCATTTATGTCTATGATCCCTAAGATTGACTCTCTTATTCGGTGCGTAAAGTAGCAATCATCTCAATTTCCAGGCTTAGATCAGAACCTGCCAATCATCCCCGAGGACCCGTTAGACCAGAAGTTCCTGGAGACGGGCGTAGCTCGCCTGAATGTGTTCGATGGCGACCAGTTCGACATAATGACCAGGGACGACGTGGACCTCTCCCGGATACACGTGGGCAAGAAGCGGTCCAAGTACAAGGATCTGGGTGCGATGCTGGATGATAAGACACTCGTGAAGAGCAGGGTCGATATCTATAGCAAGTATAAGTGGGTATTTTTGTAATTAATATTTATATGTGGATCATTTCAAGGTTAGTTTGAAAATGTTGTAAAACGCGTTGTACGCTCATAGCCCTACAGTAGGATTTACTCCAGTGACAACACGAAGACGAATATACTAACATCTAAACTCAAAACAGAAATCTAAATTCATCATTTAAATGTCGGTCTGGCCGGGGATCGAATCCGGAACCCACTTCGTGTCAGACCGGTATGGTGCCTATTCCTACACGTTTATCGTTAAAAAAAGGTTAAGGGACAGTAAAAAAAAAACATTCGTCTCGTGTAAATAGTTCAAATTGTTCATTTTATTCCACACATATTTATTAATATCATAATATACGGCAGACACGTGACGAAACAGACATTAAAATATTACGTATAAACGGCATGGATCCCGCACAAATGATTCTGTAGCGAATGGAATTCTCGGCAAGAATGTTTTATCTGTGTTGACTGTTGCCGCTTCTGTCGGTTTGGATTGCCAATATATGAATAGAGTTTTAAATATGTCCTTCTTCGCAGCCTGGTGTGCGACGAGGAGCGAATGTACTCAGACGAGTACGACGACACATATGACTCCGATGGCGTGACGCCCGCCGCTGATGCTGAAGAGCCGCGAAGACCGCTCGTCACTCCGCGCGCGTTGCTCACCGCTAGGAGGGAGAAAGAGGTAGTGTGTTAAATGTGAGCGAGCGAGATGGCGTATGCTCGTGAACGGCGTGACGCCCGCTGCTCGCCGCTAAGAGGGAGTGAGAGATACGGTGTTCCCTGTGTGCGAGCGACACGACAAATGCACGCAGATAGCAAGGTGCCTGCCGCTTTACAAGCTGCGCGCGCTGCTCACCAAGAAGGAGAGAAAGGTATGGTGTTCAATGCGTGCGAGCGAGATAGCAGGGGCATTCTGACGGCGTGACGCCCGCTGCCGACGCTGAAGGCCGTGAAGGCCGCTCGTCACGCTGCGCGCGCTGCTCGTCATAAGGAACGAGCTAAAGGTATGATATTTTACGTGTCTGAGCAGACGGCATGTGTACTCAGACTTCGCTCGCCGCTTGTCACGCTGAGTAAGCCGCCGCCAAGACTGAGAGATATACGGCATATGCATTCGGAAAGCGTGACATCGGACGCTTGTCACACCGTGCATAATGCTCAACGACAGGAGGGAGCGTGAGGTATGGTGTTTAATGTATGAGAGCGATACAGCACATGCATTATGACTGCGTGATGCCCGCCGCCGACGCTAAAGACTCGCGAAGGCCGCTCGTCACGCCGCGCGCGCTGCTCACCGCTAGGAAGGAGAGAGACGTATGATTCTTCCAGTGTGTGTGAGCGAAACGGCATATGCACTCGGACGGCGCCTGAGGTCGCCGCAAGGAGAGAACGAGAGATATGATGTTTTCTGCGTGTGAGTGAGACGTCAATGCATTCGGACGTCACACTCGTCACGCCGCGCGCGCTACTCATAAATGCGTATATAAAAGCAGAATTACAGTTGTCTGATCCTTTGATTCGCGCTAAAAAACCTATACCCCGCACTAGCATTGTGGGAAGGGCCGAATATCCCCGAGAAGGTTATTTACGTATGTAACTAATAATTGCAGGAATCGTCGGAAGAAGAAGAACCAGAACAGCGCGAAGAAGAGAAACCCAGTAGTAGCAAAAACAAGATGGACTTCTGCGTTAATCCAGAAGAAATGCGCGCGCGTAGGGAGGCGAATATGCAGGCCCGGAGGGGTAAACCCGGTTACAGGCATCCACCCAGGTAATAAAGTTTTTTATTATAATCATAATTTTTATAAATTTAATGTAATATATTTTTTATAATAACACACAAACGATCCTATCAACATGCATTTCAAGTGCGTTGATTAGTACTACCACTTTTTAATGTATAATGAAAATGCTGCCATATTATAAATTTTCTATGAAAATAAAGAGTTCTCCTTAAACAAAATACCCGGTACATTTCTTTACGTCAATTTCATTGGTTGTGTCTCTGCAATGTGACGGCAAAAAAAAGAAAGCTCGCGTAGTAGAAATAACCCCACTTTAAGATTTTGATTTAGGCGCCCCCTATACCTGGCGCGTGCCCTGGTTGGTTTTATGGTTGGTGCCCTTTATGCCATAGATCCAGGACTAATAAAGGTATACTCTCCAGGACCGAGGACGTGGTAGGCGGTCCCCGGGGCCAGGGTCAGTCCGCCGCCGTGCTGGCCGGGCGGGACCGCAAGGAGCGCAACAAGGCGGCGCGCGGCAACCACGCCCGCAGACGCGGCGCGCAGTGGAAACGCAGCCAGGGGATGATGCCCTCCTAGTGCACCCTCGGGCTACCACGACATACTCGAAACTGAGTTAAGTCTCACCCCCCACATTGTACCGCACCTCTACCACTCCGCCGTACTCCTCAAGCCACCACGTCATTCTCAAAACTGTCTTAACACTCACCACTGTACCGTACCCAAGCTACCAAAGCGTACTCAAAACTGTGTTAACCCTCATCCCCATTTAAACCACACCCCCACTGCACCGTACTCAAGCCACCACTGCGTACTCGAAACCGTGTTAAACTTCATCCCCACATCATACTCGTACTAAGTAAAACAGGAAAAGATTTCAAGCTAGTGCATTCGATATAACCTTAAACTACAAGTGAACTACTTAACTCCTTTATTTTTTACTTTTATTCATAAAAAAAAAAAAAACAAAAAAAAAAACGCTTTCTACTCTCGTAACCCCACACTAGAATTTTCTTGCAACTGTCAACGAAAGAAAGAGACGATGAACTTAGATAGTCTTTGACATTTACATCTCTGTAATTTGACGATGAACAAATAGTCTTTCACAAAGACCTGTTAAGTATTCCTATACATCCTAGTGCACCTTATCGGAACATAACCTAACCCTACTTTATTATTCTCAGAACTGTGCGGTGTAAAATACCAATACATACTGTCAGAATGGGTAAATAGTCTGTTAGTCTAGATTGCTCGCAATAATTTTGTAAAACCCTAGATAATGTTCTATTTACATACTTAAATTGTTAAATATCTTTTGACTATATATTTAGTGATATGCTGTAAGCAATAAATTACATTAGCGTAAACTTTGTTAAAAACACCAATTGAAGCATGGCGCTATACAAAATTAATGTGTTGAAATTGCTGTAAAACTGTGAATAGTATTAAATAGTAATATGTGTGTAAACTACGTTTTAAATGCTAATTAGGTCTAGCGCATTTGTACATCTTTTAATTGAAGAACTGTTCTTTTTTTTATTTTATTATGTTGAAGTATCAAACGAGCATGTCCACCTGATGATAAGTGGTAACTGCCGCTCGTTGAGAGCTGTAATCAACCCAGATGAGATCAGTGAAACTAGTGGATAACTGGAATACAGCAACTATAACTATTGCTACTATAAGGCAGAAATAGGTGTGGTGGTGGTGCTTCGGGTGTCGAACCACAAAGTGTTCTACCACTTTCAACGCTGTATACATTAAATTTGGTAATATATGTAGATCCGCATAAGACCAACTAAAAATAATCCGAAAATCAACATCGATCGCATTTTCATAAATTGTAGAACGACAGTTTCACGTGAGGCAAAACCTCAACTAAATGATCAAAAAACTAGAAAACTAGTACATAAATCGATAACGACTGGATTGACTGTATCCGCATCATCATCGACTAAACTGTTTGATCGCCATGAAACCGTACAAGCACACAACTCGACTAAACTATTTAATCGATAGAACAATTTGTAGAACTAGCGTTGTTCGACCGGGACGGTACCGTCGTCACTATTTCTAGCGTGAAGCAGTTCTTGTGTTTCGTTGGACGGGTGTGGTTGCCGGCTCTCTTATGAGGCGACTAATTTAGTCCTCGGGAGTAGCAACGCATCTGTGATCGACTTCAGATAGAACGACTGTTCTATAGGAAGTTGCTCACAGATGTCCATGGGCGGCAATTACCACTTACCATCAGGAGGATTGCATGCAAAAAATTAAATAAAAAGAATACAAGCGCTGGGCTGTAATGTGTATATTTATAATATGTGTTTTTACAATCATGGTGCCCGTGAAGCAATATAAAATACTGTAGATTTCAATTAACACAATTATCTACTTTGAAATGTATAAAGCCGAATTATAATTAATTTTGTACCGTGTCAAAACAATATTTAATAGTAAGTTCTTTGTTAAACTTCAGTTCAGCAATATTTTGGTGTTAATTGTAAGTGACGTTGTGATTACATATTATATATGCTCAGTGATACAACCTATTATATAATATAAAAAATGATTACATTTATTGTTAAAATACATATCCAAGACCTCTGTACTCGTGAAACTCGTGTTACTGGGTGTGAAAGTGAAAAATTAAGATTGAAGGGATAAAAGAAAAAAATGTCAAAATCTGTTCACCCAGTCGATAGTATCGAAGTATCAAATAAACATAAAACATAAACATAAACGCTTTCTACACTCATAGCCCCACAGTAGAATTTTCTCCTGTGTTGTGGGTGCCATGGACACACAAAGACAAATACACGAACACCCAGACCCAGAACAGAAACCTAAACTCATCATTCAGATGTCTGTCTGGCCGGGGATCGAACCCGGGACCCACTGCGTGTCAGACCGGTATGGTGACCGCTCAACCACGCGGGTCGTCGAAATATATATATATCCAAAAAATACAGTCGAATTGTGAACTTCCTCCTTTTTTGAACTCGGTAAAAAGTGAACTGATTTAGATCGAAGTTAAGTAGGTATGTAGTGGTTAAATTGGTAGAATTCCAGCACTTTAAACGTTTTAAAAATTCATTGGCGTGCAACTGCCCTTAACGATTTTTCTTACAATTACCATGAATCTTACTTAGAAATAACATGGAGTCGAACCGTGAACCTCTAATATTTAAATCCATACCACTAGGCTTATACGTCTTACGTTACAGGTACCTCATGTAACATGCAATCAATCTTAGTAGTGCGTATTGGTTAGCGAATTTAAATTGAATTACTATAAAGTATGCCTTTAGAAACATATTTATTCGTATACTTGTATAGTAGAAAACTATTTAGTATTAAGCCTCGTATATCTACAGACATTGTATATCTACAGACATATATATACAGACAGAGAACGTGATGTATAAAAAATTGCTAAAAATAGGAACACCACAATAAACAATAAAATAAGAAATAAATTAAATATAATTATGTTGGTTTAGTACATACACAGTACATAGTCCAGAAGTCGGCGCTCAACATATTTCACTCAAGTGCAACATATTCGATCACGACGATGAAACTTTGTCCTACCAGTGTATGAGCGCCGACTTCGGGACTATGTACTATGTAATGTGTATGTGCTACTGGGTTACAATGGTATTTTTCTACACGGTGTGTATTAACTTATTTATACCTCACAACACTACGAAAAAACGGGCAGTGTCTGTCATAATATTGTATAGAAAATTATCTACAGCACGTTCGATGTGTGTAGATGAATATGGACCGATAAAGCCCGCGCGCACCGCCGCCACGGAAGATTTTACGTGATTAATGGAATTATAACTTAATTGTATGAAAATAAAATGATTATATAAAATGATGATGGCTTATAATCATAATCATAGTCGTTTATTTGTCAGTAAGGAATATAATAGATGTTTACAAGAGTGAGAGACGCTTACTGTGCTTAATATTGGCGTACAAATGTCAATAGGCTTAGTATGTTTAGTATTTGTACTGATGAAGATCAACAGGACATTTCAATTATATTTTCATACTTGTAAGTTTTAATCGATTAGCTCTAAAAATCTCGGTTAAAAGCTTCTGACGTCTCGGTGGTGCGAGCAAGCTGTTAGGTGGCGCTGTGTTATCAGCCTTATGCTTGAAATAAAAGAAATGCTTAGTAACTTGAAAAATATTACGATTGTTTTATTGTTTTCGAAGCGACTTCCAGTCGCGAAGAACTAGACGTACATTAATATTCAAAATAACACTGAGTGGCATGTCTGCACTGTACTGTACGCACAAATAAAATCAGTGTCTAGTACTTAGTAGTCTGGTATTTTGTACAGAAATTCCAGATAATCACTCTCCTGAGGGGTTGAAGTAGGAAGCCCTCAACCCTGATTAAAATGCGTATATTTATAAAAAAAAAGATAGTTTGGATAACAGCATAAGTAATAATAGAAATATGAATATTATTTAGAATTTTTGTCTGTCTGTTTGAAATCGTATCTAACCAAAACCACTGAAGTTACTTTCATTTTTTTTATTTAGTTATATATACAGTATTTCGTAAAAATCTATTTACTAAAAAAATACAGTCGAATTGAGAACCTCCTCCTTTTTAGAAGTCGATTAAAAAAATTGTTACAATTGAAAGTTTTATGTTAAATTTAAATAAACGCGGGTGAATCCGCGGGGCATAGCTCGTGCTAGAATATGCAAGGTATTATTGTGACTGTACCAAAACCATATCTAATAACTGCCCATTATATTGTTCATATACCATATACTTTTGCAAACTGCCTTGTCTGTCCGGTGCATAGTAATTAAATCAATGCCAGTACAAATATTTAACTTAACATGAATAAAATAAAAAATAATACATTTAAAAATTAAATGTTCTATCATTCTCCTTGCTCGTTTTATAATTGCTAATGGTCCAATAGCAGCCTCGCATTAATTAATTGAATATTATTATATTTGATAAATAGTAGATAAATATTCACAGGGGCTTAAACATCTCTTGGCGGTGTTTGTGTCTAAGAGAATAATAAATAATATAAGGGGGGTATGGAAGAGGCGGAACTAGAACATCTATAAGAGAGCATAACTTGAAAAATATCTCGGATTAAAAATTGATAATGACGACACGACAAAATTTGAGTAAATTGAGTTCAATACTTAAGAGTAATGAGTAACTACTCATAATAACGTAGTCGATCGTTGAGCGAATTAAAAAATGACGATTTCGTGTTAAAAAATAAATGTTACCCTTAATAACCGCGCGCTTTAAGAAACTCTCCAAATGTAAACATAATTTTGTTGTTTCCACAAAAGGCAAATTTCGCATTTGGTCACTTTTAACCTCACCGAGCGATATAGCAACTTTGAAATGAACGTAGGAGGTGAAATTGATATGTAAGGTATCCAATTAAAATATTCAGCCTTATGATTGCGAATGTCCATTAACTGTATAACCATATTTATCCGTAGATGGTTTGTACGCCATTATATCCATAGGAAATAACTGTTATAACTTATTACTTAAGGGAATGTTATGCATATGAACCTTAGTAAGTTACTATTATATGTATCGAAAATGTTGTGTTAATGAAAATGTTTACCTATTTATGTACATTTATTAAAGAGTTTTTTAAAAAGGGTCTTTTATTTCATACATATAAAAAATCAAACAAAAATCTCAATTTGCAAATTGAGATTTTTGTTTTATTTTTCTGCTTTGAGTTTTATTGTTTTAAGTGTTTTTGCTCCTATGTACATATAAGATAAAGTATCAAATCGTAATATCGATGCTTTCTATTAAAATATGAGATAAGTTATATAAAACTTTAAATATATTTAATTTAACATAGTAGATCTAATGAATTTAAGTAATAAACCCCAGACCTTATAGTGCTCCCGGCTCTTCACACATTGGCTATTTCGTATTGGAAGTATATAAAAGCGCTGGTGACTTATTCGTTCGCCAATCGATTGCAGTTTTGAAATTACTAATTATAAATATAGGACGGATAAACCTCTCCATATTCTCTCCGACTTGGTTCTTCAATTATTGACGATTGAATAATACAACTGTTTAAAGATGATATGGAATTATTTATTCGTCTTTCCTTTCCCCTATATTATGAAATTGGTAAAAATTATTAATAGTTGCGGTCAACTTTTATTTATGTCAATATTATAATCCCTGGCACTGAGAAATATTACTCATAGGCTCTAGATATACAGGTGTCTTTATCCATCGAGCCGTACGTGTTTCCAGCATTAATAACTATAACATAGAGAGTCGGCAACTCTGCACGAAGCGTTTATGAATAGCGCGGACGCGTGTGCCGAATGCAACGGCAACAATAGTTCATCTTTGCGATACCGACGCGGCGTGTGGCTTCGTGATAAGCGGAGCGGGAAACAAAGTATGTATATAATACATATTTTTTTCGGCATAAGAAGCACAATTAGTATTGTATATGAGGTTTTTTCGGTTTTTTAACAAGGATGCAGCCCACATGATAGAAAGTGATCACTGCCGCCCATGGACATCTGTAATCAAACCCAAATAAATTCAGTCTTACATGAAGTTCGCCACAAATGCGTTGCTTCCCCTGAGGACTAAGTTGGAATGCCTCGGATTATGTCTCCCTAACCACACCCTTCAGACCAGAAAACAGTGCATGTTATAAGGAAGAAATAGGTGTGGCAGTGGTGTTTTCGGAGTCGAACCACAAAGACTTCTACCATCTTCAAAATTACATCTATCATGAACATAAGGATAATAACATTTCAATGTCGGACACTGATCAATCATGAATACTGTGTAAGTATTGCTCAGTATGTTAGGTAGTCACGGTCGTTTCGAATATGTTCCGTGGAGGTATGTAAGTACTATGTAGCCAAGTAACTGGATTAAGAGCTTGTTATTAAATCAAAATTACATTTTAAATTTAATTGTAAAGTAACATATTCAAATAGGTTAATACATGACCCTGTATTATATATCCTTACATTATATATCCTTACACTACTATAGACCATTTTGTTGTTTGAGAAACATTTTACGTAAACACTGATATTTTCATCTATTCGCCGTTGCATTTTTCTCATTTCGGGAGAACCTTTTTCCGCCCATCTCAAGCACTGAGCCAGCAACCTCATTTCAAAGGCAAGCCGCCGGTCATAAAAGCGTCATGGCGATGCCATAAGTTTATTCTACGTCTTCATATAGCCGTGCGAGCTCGCAACAATAGCACCCATCATAATTCTCATGAGTATGCCAACGAGGAATTTCCTACGTACCTATTTATTGTTTTACTATCCGCCAGCTCGTAAAACTGAACCTTTATCGTGCATCAAAGAGGGTTATTGCAGAGATATACATTATGATAGCCTACATAAAGGTAACTATAAACTTACTATTTTAATCTATATGCAGTCAGCACACGCAACATGAAAGTGTGAAATTATATTTGTGAAATAAAAAAGTTTCCACATTATTCGTTTTGTCATTTATTATGATGCATGATGGCTTTACGATGATAAAGATGAAACGGAAAACTATACCTTTACTTTCGTTCATAAAAACTATTATGCTCAATTAAAATTCATATGTCTAACATCCTTACAATATAATTATATCGAATATTGTACGATACAACTTGTATTGTAAGGCTGGCCACGGGGCACTTACACCTGGAAAAGGCTTAAAGCGTTATAAGTAATTATTGTATCAACCCATGTGTCTATTGGTTAAAGCTAATTGGCTAATTTTGTATCGTCGATATCTAAACAAAACACTTAATATGGGAAAAACGTCATAAATAGTGAAGGCTGTAATGCCGATTTCTAATAATTTATTAGAAATAGGTAGCCATCAATTCTATCGCAATCCCATAACTGTACAAGTAGGCTCGACCATGATGATAGACACAGCCTTACTCATTACTATCAGTCCTTAAACACCTACGTTACCCGCAGGTAGACATTCAATTACATACCCAGTATTTGTGCGTTCAAAACACGTTAATGTCTCTTTAATAGCCGGCCTCGGAGAACGGGCAGACGGACAGATCCATCGATCTTGGGACGCGTTTTATTATATTGTCGGTAATGGGGGGCATTAGGGCGGGGCGGAAGGATTTAATAAGCGAGCGGTGCGCGGCACACGGGTGAAATTGCGACGTTCGCTGCGTACGCGCAGCGCTCCGGGCGGTGCTAGGGCGACCACACTGCGCCTTAAAAAGTATCGATAGCGATATTACTAATCATTTATTCATGTAAATACATCTGCTAGGTGTTTATATCCATGTTCATTCATGCAATGAAATATAAAGTAATGATTATCTAATATGTTACTTATGGTTACTATAACACGGCGAAAATGCCAAAGAAAAGGAAATAAATATTAATGTCGACGCATTCAGCCAATCCCTAAGCGACGTGTATAATTTATTTCCCATTGAGTGCACTTGCGTCGATTATTATTATTGTTCCACGAAGCGGCGCTCGCGCATAAAATATATTCAACTGTTTCGAATTGCCCAGAAACTTGCGCAGTCTTCGAATAACATTGTCGCTCATAGACAATCAATATCGTTGTTTTTGTTTTGCTAAAAACAAAACCGACGATTATAAATAAAAATAATATAGAACATTTATATTTATAAAAAATAGTAAGTATACAAGTTTTCAATTATCGTTTAAACTTATTATTTATGGTTGTTATGGAATTTAACAAAAATATGGTCGGCAGGGTAAAAAAGTAAAAGTAAATAGACACATAAGTACCATTTAAGCATTTATGTATCTACTCATGTATCCGTTAAATTATAGGTAATTGTTGTATGGTAAATAATAGGGGCATAAAAATCTTACTCATATGTTTTCATTTAGTACTACGTACCTATAACATAGGCACGTGATTGTTAAAAATACAATACCTACCAACTTCTCTATTTACAGCATGAAGATAATATCAAATTGTACCTAATAACATTTGAGGCACGTCTATGCATTGCGCATGATGATTATTTTTTATCTGTCTTAAAAAAGGAAACGTTTCAGCGATACGTTATCTGTACCTTGTTAAAAGAGTAATGTAAAGATAGAGTTTCCGTTTTACTTTTGTATTTAGAACTTTGTTAAAATGCCACACTAATTAAACTAATTGTATGAAATGAATAGTAAAAAAGATACGGGCCTCTTTCCAGTAATATAACAAAAGATAAACAGTAAACGAGTATGACCTTTTATTTTTAAATATTTTATAGTTATCATTCCGTGCCTTTGTTTGTACTGATACTAAAATTAGTATTTTTATCTGGTTTAAATAGAGAACAATTGTGTTCACTGCCGCCCATAGGCATCTCTAGTAATCAACTCATTATATAACCCTTTTGTTTTCTTCTAAAGTACCACAGTTATCAGAAATGCGTTGCTATCACTGAAGACTAAATTATAAATGTTGGAACATATCATAAAAAATGTTATTTAATTTTTTGATATTGCATTAGCTTACAATAATATTACAACGGAAGTGAATAATTTCGCGAAGGTACCTACTTAAGGTTAATGCGTTCCTCCCTGGCCATCGGCAATTCCAGCCTAGTGAAGAGGTAATTGTACTCAATTACACTAAAGTATTTTTACGATCCACTAGAATTTAGACAGGCTTTTCTTAATAGTTGTCCTAGGCGTTGTGAAGAGAAATAAAATAAATGCGAGAAAACTATACTTAATTCCTTAGCGTAGGTGCACAAATGCGTCAAATGCACATAAATAAATACGCAAAAGTCAAACATAAACACAACTCACTATTTTAGATTTGACGGATTTGAACCCAGAAAGTATAGTATGGTGACCGATGAGTTTCTCGGGTTATTGTTGCTCAACGTACTGTGAGAATAAGTGACCTAATGCGAATTTTGCTTTTTGTAGAAATAACAAAACTTGGTTAGTTTCTGATAGCGCGCGGTAGTTGAAGGGATGGAACATTTATGTTTTTCCTTTTCTGACACGTAATTGTCACTTTTTAATTCGCTACACGATTATTTTATCGTTATTAGGAATAGTTTCAACTCTATTTATTGAAATTTTAAGTGAAGTCTCTTTTCTTTTCACTGTGCGAGTTATGATAATTCATGAACTTGGTTAAGGGCACATAACACAGTAAATTAACGAAGTTAGACGCAACTGGCCCTTTGCAAGTTTAATTACTTAAAGTTCATTAAGATTCTCTTTACAGTCTGATAAAAAGCCAATTTAGGCCCGGCGGTCCCCAGGTTGAATAATGTTTTAAAATTTAATGGTTCGCTTTTATCTACCTTCTATTATATACCGTTATGACCGGAGTAAGCTCACTCTACAGACGATTTCATAGGGTTTTTATGGGAATACTGTAAGCTCCAGTCTTTTCTCTAACAATAGTGTCATAAAAAACGTTATACCTACTTATTGCATAAAATATTAAGTTTTATCGTTAACATTTCATTGCAATGTGTATACGCACTTTCATACTGGCGTAAGTTCGGCGCAAGCGGTCGATTGACATATACAAGACGCAGGCACCACGACAACGCGACGTATACGCGCGGTAGTGCGACGTGTGCAGTTATCGGATTGGTATTATAAAACTCAAAATTCAAGCGAGAAAATACGACTGTTGGCTGTTTATACAAAAAAAAAAGAAAATTAAAACAATGAAATATACACACGTACATACGCGAGAACGAAACGAAATAAGTACATTTGAGTCAGCCGCGTAAAAAAATATAAAGAGCTATGGTACCTCATGGAAATTGCAATAAGGTGACAGGAGATATAGAGGTATATAGGAATTATATTTACTATGCTATATGTACTGTGAGCATATAAATTAGTCCCAAATAATTCAGTTTTTGCTTTTCTATCCCAGTATCTTTAATTAATAAGTTGTTGTAAATATTAGTTAGTAATTTTTGCTATTTAGCGAAAACGAAACGATTTAGCGAGAGCCGTTGTATGTTACTTAGATTAGACTGTAGATCTAACATTAACGTCGCGGCGTTTGCGCTACGTGAACGTCCATGGAATGCCTACGCAGAAAAACGCTAGTGGGAAGAAGCTCTAATTTCTATTAATGTAGTATATTCAAATAACAACAAATTCCTTATTATTGAAACTATTGAGATTGCAAGTAATCCGGCATAAAATAACAGATACTTTATAGTAGCAAATAAGGATAAAAATTTTCTTTGATTACAAATAAAATCCAAATGGCGCTAATATCGTAAATATAAACTAAAAAGGACTCAATGGGCGATTACGTACTTGTGCAATGTTAAACGTTGTTTCGCGGCATGGAGCGGAGATTGCAGAGCTCTAATTGCGAATCTTACAATGTTTACGTTGGTTAATCTTAGGACAGGAATTTAAATGATAAATAAAATCTTTATAAGGCTGAACTCACAGAACGGTTTTCAATAGCAACCGCGCGGACGTGCAACAGCCGAATAAGGCGAAAATTCACGTGGTCGCAGTTTGTACTGTTTTATAGCCGTCGCGGTTATTAAAACGTCAGGAAAATTAGGCGAAACATGATTGCAAATCGGGCAGGTAGACGAAAGCCATAGACTTTTAAAGGTGGTAGAAACTCTTTGTGGTTCGACTCCGGAAGCACCACCGCAATACCTATTTATGCCTAATAAGACAGCAGTGTTATGCGCTGTTGTGTTATGGTCTCAAGGGTGTGGTAAGGGAGACATATTTATCCGAGGCATTACAATTTAGTCCTCAAGGGTAGCCACGCATCTGTGGCTAGCGTCAGGTAAGACTGACTTATCTGGGTTTAATTACAGATGTCCATGGGCGGCAGTGGCTACTTACCATAAGATAGGATTGTATACTCGTTTGCTTTTTTTATTTAATAGTATGGAAGTAGCAAACGTGCATGCAGCCCACCTAATGATAAGTGGCTACTGCCGCCCATAAAAATCTGTAATCACCCCTAGGTAAGATCAAAGACCACCTAAGCTTAGCCACAGATGCTACTTCCATATAGTAAAAAACACTTCGCGTCATTTAATTGGCAACTATGTCTTATTTAAAAATCTATATTCTATGCGCATTACGGTTCCGGAGCGTGCGCGTGCGGCTGAAAACAGCGCCATGAGTTCTTATGGAACAAAACGTGTTGCTGCTTCTTTTTTAGGAAGTAGCGAATAATCATGCAGTGTACCCCATGTGTGAGAACTGGCGCCAATGGAGATCTAAAATCAACTCCAGATAGGATTTAAATTTGCCTGATACTCCTGATAAAATTGTAATACGAAACTATTTGTCTTACCACACTTTTTACAGCAGAACATACTAGTTGCCGTTTTAAGCATAGAGTGTAAGCAAAGAGCCATCTTAAAATTTGTTAACATAACTATTATTTTAAAAACTTATCTGCTTATTTTCAAAATCATTTAACATTTCCTCTGTGACTGCCCATTCACTAATTTAGACTCATTTTTTAAATATTAACTAAATAGCTTAGCTTACAAGCAAAGATGTCAGAGACAACTGACAGGATGAAATAGTACCGGAAACGAAGCAAATTATTTTTATCCCGAATATATCAACAGATCCCGAGTATAAATCGAAAAATCGTGTATTTCTATCCCTTAAGTTTAATAAGGAACAGGAAGAAATCGAATACACCATACAGACCAGATACAACGCTATTACATTATGTAAACAGGCGGACTCTCAAGGCATCTAATTGCACAGGTTTATTGCTGCCATCATAAACTTAGAGCAATTTTCAATAAATTACGCGGCAAGGGGCCTGCTGCAAAATTAAGAACCATTATTTTGCTTTATTCAATTATGTAAGCACTAACATGTAGGCAATGAACGGACTGGTTCGGACTTAAGTGGGAAATATGTTTTGCAGGAAATACTTGTCAACACACTCATGGCTCGGTGGAAGAAAAAAGCTACGACTAACATAAAAAGTAAATAACGTTATTACGTTAAGACTTTATAGTTATTTATAACTTATTTTCTGTTATCCTGTTGATTACTATTATATATTACTAGTTAAACAAGTAATTTATGTGTTAATTATATTTTTAAAAGCAAATAATGGACTGGTCTGTGGATGGTAGGTAATAATGTCGATAATATAAGTACTTAGAGGGCACTTAAAAACTGTTATATAACGAATATGTTTCTAAAGGGTAACGAAAGATATATTTAAGAAAGATGCAATAAAGAAATTTATTTCATACTAGCTGTGCCTCGCAATATTATTCGTATTGAGAAAATTGTAAAATAACTTTTAATTGTAATAACTTTTGTGAGAGAAAATGGACTTCAATGAAACAACGGCTAAATGTAATATTTTTAATCCTTTAAATTCGATTTAGTAGTTTTAGTTTGCCCAAATACTTATTCTCAATCCTGTTAAGAATATTATTGCAAATAAGTTGTGTCCGACCTTCGGTAAACAATATTCAATAATTCCAAATTGGCTTTTTAGCCAATGGCTTTTCCTGGCTAAAAATTTTAACGATTTAAAAAACTTTTCTATATAAAGATCTTTGTATGTAAACGACTTCTAGAACTGATAACAATTACGATGCTACTTGTCATAGATACACATATTACTTTTCACGTGATAACATTTGAAATAATATGAATTTCAAACACAACTGACGACCCAGACCCACAAAGGAGAATGCGTATACCCTTGTGCTTCAACATCTTCATTGCGGAGTCGTACATTTGTTACAGTTTCATCAATTTTGGCTCTTGCTATGAACCTTCGGCTTAGGCAAAAAACTTCGACAAATCGGCAAATTACCGCCGAAGCCGAAAGTTTTGCCGAAGGCGGTTTTTGCCGAAGCCGAAAGTTTTGCCGAAGGCGGAAGGTGAGACTTTGATCTTACCTAGGGTTGATTACAGATGTCCATGGGCGGCAGTAGCCACTTACCATCAGGTGGACTGCATGCTCGTTTGCTACTCCCATAATAAAAAAAAAAAACTTATATCTATTATTACAATCATATATTGCTATAGTAGAGATTACGTTCTAATAATAATATTTTTATTATATGCATAGTAAGTCTGTTAAAACTTAGACATCACATTCGTCTATTGATCTATTTGTCGATTACGGAACAGTGGATAATATTTACTTTTTTCCTATTCCACAATTATTGTTAACAAAACAACTCAAGACTTTTTAAATACCTGGCCCTGGCTTCTTGTGTTTAGCCAAAGTTAATAAATAATATTTTAAGAATAATATAATTAAGACAATTCTAAAAAAAACGCACCATAAATATTTTATTTACATATAACAGTTTTTGTATCCTCCTACCCAATGCTATATTGCACATATCATTCCTCCCACCTAACCACGACAAGCAAACAAACAGACCGGCGGACGTGCGCCGGCGCATCGAAAGGTTATAAATTGCGCCCTTTATCGCGCTGACAT
>MOOZ01001055.1:34883-50142 GCA_002930495.1 Cecropterus lyciades
AGTCTTAATGTATTAGCAAATAAAACAGCATAGATTTATTTCGAACCGAAGTAGAGTTAATGTTTTTATTCAGTAATTTAAAGATTATTTCATTCAAAGGTTCGTTATAATGTTCGTTACAAGGTTGATTATAGTATTTTAAAAGTGATAGAATCCCTCATCGACTACGGGGATACCAGAATTATTTATTTCTGCATTAACGTCTACTGTGCTATGCTCTGGTTAGAAGGGTACGGTAAGGGAGGACACACATGAGACATTTCAACTCAATCAATCTCTAGTAGGGCTCAAATCTTATCTGGGAATGATTATTTGAGATTCATCGATGACAGTGACCATCGTCACTATGTATGCTCACGGTCACCGAAATGCAAAAAAAAACTTCACACTAGAATTTGGTATGGCAGTGGTTCCTCCCCGGTCAAACCATTACAGCTTTAAGTTACAAATATGCCTTATTCCTGCAGTGTTTTTTATGAATGTTTTTTAGTTTAATGAGCATATCTAATTCGTCGTCAACCCATTATTTTCCCACTGCTGGGCACGGGTCTTCTCTCAGAATGAGAGAGTTTTAGGCTATAGTATAGTATAGCGCTGGCCAAGTGCGAATTGGTAGACTTAACACACCTTTGAGAACTTAATTTTTTTTAGAGACCTCTTCAGTATGCAGGTTTCCTCACGATGTTTTCCTTCGCCGTAAATCAGTGATAATTTATTTTTGATACGCACATAATTTTAGAAAAAACAGTGGTGCATACCAGGGATTCGAACCTCGACCCTCGATTGTAAGTCCGAGTTTCAACCATTAAGGCTATCACTGCGTACCAACTTGTAGGAAGGAATACCTTTTTTTTTTGATGGGGGGAAACCTTCAAAAGGTACACCGAAGCCTTGGGAGAGACTCCTGGTTATGTGGGATTTTTACCCACTAAAACCCCCTCGGTGGCCTCCATCAGCACTTGCAGGGATCTCCTGTGGAACGCACCGGTCCCCCTAACGCGGCGCCCATCACGGGCTCTTCTCTTGGGGGACGTGCACCTGTCCCCCTGCATACAGCCACACATGCCGCCGTCCTTCTTGGGATTGCTGGCTGGGCGGTTCGAGCTCCCACTCTAGCCGCCCGCAATCCCAGAAGCCCCCTTCTAGTCGCCTCTTACGACAGGCAGGGGATACCGTAGCCGTACTCTACTAGGAATAACTACTTACTGTCTTAATAAGATCAGATAGGCATTTTGAGGAAAATCTTCAATAAATAATTATCTATTTCCTTATCATCGTAAATGTTTTATGTTTTTTTTCGCAGGAATTCCTTATTTACCGTTTTTACGGACTTTCCAGACTCCAGACGCGTGTATTATTTTACCACATGCCTATCTAAAATGGGATATTATTGACACTTAAATAATACTGATAAGTAACTTTAATTAATTGTATATAATTGGAGTGCCTAAAACGTAGATAGACTCTTTTATATATAAACATTTAGTTATTGTATGTCAGTAAAACTCCAAATGTACTTGGTAGTATGAGTTGAATTTTTAAAAACTTGCGTTTGTATATTATATACTTTTTATCCTGAAGTTTCCACGGGTCCATAAGCCACAGTGAAATGTGGTTGGGTGTAGTTATTTATGTGTTACATATGCTAACACATAGATGTATATTTAAAAATTAAAGACTCATGTGGCGTTGCGGTCACCATACCAGTCTGGCATGCAGTAGGTTCCAGGATCGATTCCAAGCTAGACAGCTTCAAATATTTAAGTGATGAATTTGAATTTCTATTCTGGGTCTGGATGTTTGTGTATTCGTTTTTATGTGTGTCCATGGTAACTACAATTGAGAAATCCTCCTGTGAGCGTAGAATACGTCATACACGAATTATTATTTTGTTTAGACATTGTCACTACTTCCATCATCTGCTTTATAATATCCTTTACACAAAGACTAATACACAAACACCCAGACCCAGAACAGAAATCCAAACTCATCATTCAGATGACCATGAATGCCGGGGATCGAACCCGGGACCCATTGCGTGTCAGACCGACACGACCCACACAAGATACAGCCACATGGGTCCAATATAACAAAAAATCCATGCCTTCATGATGTACAATATTATAAGAGGTCAGTTATGATAACATAACTAATTGTTTGACGTTTTTCAACAACTAGTTGCTAAGAAACGTCAAACAATTATCTTCATAATAGTCGTTACTTTGACATCAATATATGAAACAAATCTTAATAAATAAAATCAGTTTTTTAAGCTGATAATGTATTTGTCTTTTTCATTTGCGGCCAAATTTCTTCACATCACATCATTATTTTAAAAAATCTGAAAAAAGTGAAAGATTTTTAGCTACGCACACATACAGTTAGTTGGGTAACTAACTGTGTAACTATGTATGTATAAGGACAGCGACATTAATTTACGTTAGTGTGATATTTCCAATTATACTTATATTCCATGTTATCAGTTTAAAAAAGAAAAAATATGCATGGATAAATTAAGAAATACGATATTGTTTTAAAACCCGACTTTGATTAGGGAGATATATACGTATAGATCTGACTAAAAATTTCTAATGAAATATTACTAAATTCTAAGTTCTAGAGTTTTTCCTATACCTGTAAGTAGATATATAAAAGTGAATATGGTTACATAACAAGAAGAATGTTCAAGAAAATACGTAAGTAACCTTTGGTAAAATGGTAGAGATCAATTAAAATACTGAAGGGTCCGAAGGAACACCGCATCAAATAAAACCCCACGATAAAAATATTTTTATTATTATTTATATAATATTTTTATTATTAAGTTTATGACAGGAGATGAGAAGGATGAGAAATATAACAATGGAAATTAATATTTTCTTCATTCCGATGATGCTTGAACACTGCCATGTTCTACAGGCGGTACTGGTTTACTCAGTGGGCGTTCTGGGGAAATAGGCACGAACGAAATAGGTCGGGCGCCGTCCTCATTGTCGGGTTCTTCCACAGCTGGACCTTGATTCGGTTGGGAATACTCAAGGGCGGGCCAAACTGGACGCTCATTTGTATAGAACTTCCTAAATTGATCAGGATAGTAAGATGTAAACTTAAAACATAACTATCAAACACTTTTGTATATAGCTAATATACTCGTATATAACTATTATGAATAATTAATATGAGTATGTGATTTATACGTATTGTTACTGTTATCCGCAATTTCGTACGTGCAGACAATAATACAAATATTTAACTCTTAATCATTTATTAATTTTCGACAATTTATAACAGCGACACCTGTCTTCGTCATAAATTGTCAAAATTTTCCCAGGTGGTAGAAACAGTGTAGTTCGACTGGGGAGGTACCCCCGTCACACCTATTTCTAGCGTAAAGCAGTTTTTGTGTTTCGATAGGTGTGGTTGCCGGCTCACTTTTATATAAGGCGACCATCTTACTCCTGGAGTAGTAACGTATCTATGGTTGACTTCAGATCGAATCTCTGTGCTTTAAGTTGCTTACAGATTACAGATTCAGAGATGGGCGGCAGTAATCACTTACCATCACTTGAAGGTAAGTGATTACAGTCATTTTGATTTACAGTCCACCTGGACTGCATGCTCGTTTGCTTTTTCTGTTATAAAAATAACTGTAACTTTAAACATGGCCATCTATAGATTGTGGAAACTTACACGAATATTGTCATTTTACTTACAGAGTACCTTTTTTTAAACAAGTTATAAATACGACATATGTAATATGCATAATAACTTAATGCATGTTTAGTTTTCAAGTATAAGCCTTTGTGATGTTAGTATTTGATATTAATAATAGTATTTTCCGACTTTACAAAGGAAATTAACAAGTAACTTAGAAAGCCGCTAACCAGCACATTAAAACAACACGTTTTGCTATTCCTAACATCAACCTTAACATTAATCTTTGGTTGGAATACCTAAAAACCCGTTAGTTGTAAAGAGCGATTCATATATATACAGTAACAAACGAACAATATATTTTCTGGATATATCGGATGTTTTGATACGTAATATTTTCGAAATATCTGAGTTTGAAATATTTAGCTAGTTATCTTTAAATGGAATATGTATATTCGATTTAAAGATAACTAGCTAAAAAGTTAGCAAACTAACATTATATTTTCTTAATAAATACTTTATAAAAAGAAATAAAGACAAAACCTCTTTTCTTGCACTGCTTGCATATTCCATTGTGAATATCCTGCGTCTCCATATGTTTCCCTTCGATTGTGTATAAGTGCACCCCAGGTTAACGATTGCATCGTCAATAAAACAAGTAGAATTACAGAGTTTGCCATCTAAAATTATAAGAAAATAATGTAAGCCATCACCTTTAGCTTTTTTCAATTTTTTAATTTTCTCTTTATCTAATACTAAATATTAGATAAAGAGAAAATATCGAAGGTTTCAGGAAGAAAACTAGTAAGACTCTGTTGTCTACTATGACTCCGTCTGGCCGTCTGTCATCCCATGAACCGTAATAGCTAGAAGGTTGCGTTTTTTCACAGATGATGTAATTCTGTTGCCATATACAGAAGAAAATAAATATTTAAGGGTGGCTCCCATATAACAAACATGATTTTTTGCTGTTTTTTATACGAATTCTTCGTGCGCGAGTCCGACTCAGACTTGGCCGTTTCTTTTTTTTAATTTTTCATACTTCACTGCATAAATACACTGCTCACTCCACTATATTGGATCAGTAACAATTGGTTGTTTATATGAATAATATTCGTTTATTCACTATTTTTATACAAAAAGGTATATGAATCAATGTATTATTTTTGGTAATAGTGGCGGTATATTTATTAAAATACATTATGATTGTAATTGGTCTTGTAAATTAGAACTAGTTATATTCTGTGGGTTGGCACTTAATATCTTGAAATAAACTTAATGAAAAATTTTTGGATTATGTATTATGTAAGAGCATTTGGACCAGATCACTGTCATCGCAGATGAATCACAAAGTTCAGTAATATAAAAAATTGCATCCTAATCCGTAAAAGGTACAATAAATTGTTCTTATTTTATGTTTCAAGATTACCTATGACGTAAACAAATATACCAGTCTCTTATAAGTCTATAATATTTGTATGATGACGGCACAATGACGTCGGTGTATTATAATCGATTCGGTACATGACATAATACGTCCAGTTTTTGAATCGTAAAATTATTTCTTTGACTTATTTTAATTACTTACAAAAGTTACGTAATCTAATCTTCTCCATGTCAAGTCATACCGTAGTAAAATTAAAATTGCACACAAATCCACAATAACATAAAAATGTTCATTTAGAAACTAGCAAACGTCCTTTTTTTAAGTAATTGAATATCTTTTTTCAATTGGTATTTTTCATATTCAAATCACTTTGTTTAATTTTTACATCTTAAGCTTTATAAATCTTAAATACGGGCCAGCCTGAAGTAAAAATGAAGACATAAAAGAAAAACTTACAATTAAATTAAATATTAAAGTAGCAAAATAATACTATATGTCTTGTAATGTGTACGTATTCTTGCTACGCGAAACAACAACTGTTGCATTGTTACATATAACTGTTTATAATTGGCTTAAAATTTCACACGTGTGACGTTTATAACTTTAACATATTTCCAATTTATAATTTGTGACCACCGAAGAATTATTGTGCTGTGTTAGTTTTTGGCTGTTGTGTTCAATGCCTGTGTTACGTACGGTGTATTTCCTGACCTTATGTAACAAAGTAAAGTGATTCCTGTATTTAAATCTGGTAGTGGTTCTGATCAAAGTAATTTACGACCAAATTCTATATTACCAACATTAGGTAAAATTTTTGTCATCATCTCAAATGATTTGCTTAGGTATTTTTATGAAAATAAAATTCCATAAATTTGATTTTGAATCGGGTCGCTCTACTATAGGTGCAGGAATAGAGTTATTTAAGCATGTGTTTGGGGCCCGGGATGGATCGCGCGATGCCCTCGTTGTGTTTTGTGATTTGTCTAAGGCCTTTAATTGTGTCTACCATGATATATTGGCTAGGAAACTACACTACGGGATCAGGAACAAGGATTTTAACCTTGTGACTTCATATTTAAACGATATAATTCAAAAGGTTATTATAAATGGTACCAAATCGCCTGGCGCTTCTGTTACGAAGGGCGTTCCACAGGGTTCAATAATCGCACCATTCTTGTTTTTAATTTGTAGTGTTTGCAGATGATACTTCATTATTATTTAATATTAAAAGACATTAAACCAATTTTTACGAAGTAAGCAATGCTCTCTCGAAGGTCATTGGTTCAACATAAATAACCTTCTTCTTAATGAGAAGAAAATTAAATGTATCAAGGTCTCATTGCCCACCGTAAGGCAGGTTGAAACCAATATACAACTCTATGAAATTGTTTTCGTATCCATCTTCCTAGGCGTTACATTAGATGCCGAATTGCAATAGGATCCTTGCATTGAAAAATTATCGGGTAGACTAAGTTCAACGGTCTATGTAGTGATAAATTATGTTGAAACAGCTAGAATAGTTTCTTATAGTTACGTTTGTTAGTTACGTTACTACGGTGTACTACTGTGGGGGTGCTCAGACCTCAATTCTGTTTTTGTATTGCAGAATAGGACTATACGAGCCAATTATAACCTGGATCCAAAATCATCACTTAAAGAAATATTTAAAGAAATAAATATTCTAACTATTGTATCTCAATTTATAAATGAAAAATTGATGTATGTTAAGAAAAATATTAATAAATTTAGTAAACGATGTGACACACACGATATAAATTCTAGGAACAAACACAATGTCTCTGTGCATGTTACTCTTTTTCACAAAATTAACAATTCTTTTATGGGTCAATGTATATGCTTTTATAATAAACTTCCTATGGAAATCAGAAATTTGTCAATTAGTAAATTCAAAGCATTGATTGAGATCAAACTTTGCCGCAAAGCATATTATAAAATTTCTAAATACATAGAAGACAAAGCAGCTAGGGACTGAACAATAATATGTATTTCAAGGGTCAAATTAACTGTCAAAGTGTAGCGTATCTTGCCAAACAAGCCTCATATTTAGTCAAATAAAAGGCAACATACTGGAGCTAGCTTTTACTTCTATGTAAAAAAATGATATATATTATATAAATAAAAAAAGACAAACCCCGCTGAGTTTCTTGCCGGATCTTCTCAGTTGAGGTCATCTTCCGATCCGTTGGTATTGTAAGAAAAAATATTTTAAACGACAATTTGTTAGTGCCCCCGTAGGCATATACAAAATAAATATATTTTATGTCATTTCCTTGCATTTAATTTAACCTTTTAACATAAAATACCACAGCTGTTCATAGTAAAATGCTGCAGGCAGGATATGGGTTCGATTTTGAGAAGATGACTGGTATTTTCCATCAAGGTTTTAAATTATGCTGTTATACTGACTTTTATAATTGTACGGTACGTTTTTAATATTTAATTATGTTTTATTTCATTTTTGAATATCAACAAACTGACGCTTACATTCTCTAGATTCAAATGCTCTAGTTCTACAAGAATTATAGTGAATAATTGATTTGCTCTGATCTTCGAATTGATTTTTAAATCTTGAACAAGCAAAAAATAATTTACGTTAAATTTATTTTCATGCATTTCCGAAAAAATATGATTTGATTGCAGGGGCACTAATATCACACATTTATATAGAATCTTATATTTTACGAAGTAATTTAACTTCGTCTGATTTCGAGAGACACACGTGAGGCATTCCAGTTTAGTGACCGGAAGTAGCAACGCAACTTTGGTCGTTATATAGGACTTCAATGCCACTTGGGATTGGTGATATCCTACGGCAGTGGCCTCTGGCTTTCGGACTGTGTAGTCGTTTACTACAATTAAATTAGGGAAACAAAATAATGTGATAGAGTTTAAACTTCTTGTCCCACTGTTAGGTATTGGTCTAAGAGTGAGAGGGCCTCTTCATCTACCCGATCTCCGGACACTTCTTAATTACCTTAATATCTTTATAACCAAACGCGGAAACAGCTTCCTGTTGAAATAAGAGTGACTGTGGTATCTCGTCGGGCATACTGTACTGATTCCACCATCCTCAAAAACTTAAGAGTTCTGTAATAAAAGATCTGACATGTGTGTGAAGACCACTAATTCGCACTTGGCCACCGCGATGGAATGTACTATATAACCTCAATCTTTCATTCCCACTTTGAGAGGAGATCCGTGTCCGACAATGGAATAAAAAAAATTAAGCGATAGCTTAGATGGTCGGAAATCGGCCTCTTAATCGAGTGTCCGAGGTTCGAACCCTATCGTTCGTTATTACTAACCTACACCTGAAAGTTCCCTAAAAAAAGTTTTTAAAGATGTGTGAAGTCTACCAATTCACACTTGGCCAGCGCGGTGAACTATGACCTAAAACTCTCTCACTCTGAGAGAAGTCTCGAGCCCAGCAGTGGGACAATAATGGATTGAGGATGACGGATTGTAAGGGTGCTTTTTCGCATTGTCACCAGTTCTATAGTTTCATACGCGCACGCACTCACACACAAATCACGAAAAGACTGCAGAGAACCCGCGCGATAACAAATTTGTCTTAGTTAAAATATTTTTTGAAAATACATAAGGTACATTTATAGAGAAAAATAATTATAACTCTGTAGTGTATAATTTATTTATTTTCAAGAATATTATATACAGTCAAGTGTAGGGAGAGGGTTTTCTTAGCTGTCTAGCTCAATTTATAAAGACGTTTAATAAGCATTGTCTACACAAACTTATTTCCGATGTCAACATTCAAGATACTTAATTCACAGGAGTATTAAAACATAGATAGTTTATATAAACACATTGGATTATTGAACTATATTATTACAATATTATCGTTAAACATTAAACAATTTAAAATTACGAAGAAATAGGCCAAAATATTTAAGTTAATTTTAACCACATTACATAATTAAATCAATTAAAAATATAAATAGATCTTGACAGATATTTCGACATAGCCGTAATTCTATAAAGGTAATCTAAGAAATAATATTTTTAATAAAAGCAGATTCTTCGGGTGCTATAGGTACTACGTATAGTAAAGAACAAACAAGCTAGGTATATAATTTAAAAATATAGGAACATTGTATGACAATATCGATTACAACATTCGCCATCCTAAACTAGGCATTTATTTACTATATGTTGAAAAATATGTATGTAAGCATTGTTATAATGAGTAAACCAAAGTTCTTCTGTCACAATTAAAGAGCAATCAAACCAAATCCTTTGGTGACACTTAATAACTTGATTAGGTGTAGTTAAAAAAATAAGCTGAATGGTGGCAGGATTGGTGGTGAATGCTGCGACAGCTTCAACTTTCCTGTTTCTGCCACGTTAGCGTTAGAGCAATATAGTGTCTATTCTCGTTGAAGTAAGAGGTGGTAAATTTAGATTTCCTGAGCATTCTCAGAAGTATTGCAATGCAATGAATCTGTAATGGCTTTAAGCACGACTCTCTTATATTCTTCTTTTATATATACCCAATATATGGTGTTTGATGCTGTTGGTCATGGGCGACAGTGAATACTTAACAGAATGCTCATTTTCGTTTGTAACTTCAACATAATTATATATTTTTTTATTTGATCAGTAAGCTGAGTAATAACGCAAAAGTGTATTAAAAGACTAGTTATAAAAATTATTGATATAATATATCTTACAATATAAATATCCTTATTAATAAATTACGTACTTATGCTATTCATGCATTGAAAATATTTATTAATAATATATTTATGTAAATAACGCACTTTATAAGTAATCTCAGTACTTTGGTTGTCCAAAGATTACATATTAATTATAATTATTTTAATATTTATATGTAAAAATTGATAGTTTATACGTAATATAAAACTGAGTCAATAGTGCGGGAATATTTCCTGCCATCAAATAATATTTTAACAAATTGCTATAGTACGTTTATGGATTTCAGCGCCATCTACAATAAAGTGCAAAACAATTTTTTCCTCGAAAAATCATAAAGAATCTTCGTAAGTGCCTTGTCAAACTGCGTCAGATTATATAAACCTCAAGCACACGTGTATATACCACCATTTTTTATAAAGATAAATAAAAACTTTTGTACATTATATATTAGAGTTTAAGATTCTGATTACTTAGGATGCAATCAAAATCTAGATCGTTTATAAAAATCACTTTTCTAAATCTATATTGAATGTAACATTCAGTAGCGTAGAAAGGATTTATCATATAAATGGATATATTTCATAGATTTAACTATAACTATGTTCGGCACATAGATTTTATAAATAAATACCGAATAGCCACAGCAACTTAATATTATAATAAGGCTATAGAGACTCGTCATCAAGTTCCGGTTTACATCAACATTATCCTCGCCTTATCCAAAATGATAGCTGTTAATTAATTTTGAAACAATTTGCTATTAAGAATCTAGTAACGTCACAGTGAATTGCCGATTTTATATAAAATGCCCTCTACTATCTATATAATGTTTTTTTACAAACAGTTTAGTTTTATAATTTTGTCATTCTCGCATCGAGTGTAAATTTACATTGATTATTTGGGTGTTTGTTCTGTCGATGTCCGAACCTGAAACTTTCTTTATGGCAAATCAGTATGTTGACCACTCTATCACGAGAGCTAGATTAGCAGTAATATCGAAATAATGACGTTTGATTAGCTGTTTCTATTTCAAAATGGGAATACAACCTAATTTCAGCATATAACACTGTAATTTCACAAGTGTATATTTTACAAATTTAGTTCCAAAGCAATAATACCATCAATTAAACGGCGGTAGTAATTTTATACAAGTTATTTCGATTTTTCGTTGTAAATAGGTAATAAATTACTGGCTCTAAAAATAATCAGCATTGCAGGTGACGATAGTTACCTGCTACATTATTGCTGAGTACAGACCGGTTTAAGCTTACTGCTGTTATTATTAGAGTATCAGATAATTAATTTTAGTTTTATTTTATTTTACTTTTATTATTCGAGGTCAGTTGTAAACATTTAAGGTGAGGCGAAACAAGTGATTAGGATTCAAGTTAGTGATTGGGCTATAGCTTTCACTAACTTTAAAACCTCCTAAGCACTTATATATATACCATATAGATGGCCAATAAAATCCACAAGCAAAACAAGCTTAAGCCTTAAATAGGTTTTTATAATTTGTTACCGACTTTCCTATTGGTATAATAGTACTGGAATTTACGTACGACATTTAGAATGACATTCACATCACACGGACCATCAGAGGGAATCGGATCGGGACAACCCTGACTCACAAAGCACTCGTAAGTTACTTCAGGTCGATGGCAACAGGTTATAACGGCACTATCACACAGTGTAGGTATCGCGTTGGTCGGTAAATCCGGCTGGGCAGGCACTCCATTGCTAATTGAAGGGGGTCTAACAGTGGTAACAGGAGCATCTTGCTTAAGTTCAATATCTGTTTCACTATTGCTACTGGCTTGGCTACTTCCGTGGTCTACTGGAGGAGGAGGTCTACTTATAGGCCTCTGTGGTTTAACAGGCTCAAATGAAATAGGTCGCACTCCATCTTGGTCATCATATTCGTTGTCCATTTCTTGTAACCTGATGGAGAAATTCGGTGATGGTGTTTCATCAGTTGGAAGAGGGTTTACAGGTTTGTTATTATTTGTAGAAGGCATTGCTGGTGTTGGATTAATCGTGGAAAATGTGTTCGGAGTTGTATGTGGTGGTAAAGGCACTTCGTTATTGGATCCTTCGTCATTACTAGGTCCTTGATTGTTATCAGATGTGCAACCGCAAGCAAATTGTGGGATGTAAAATACTGGGATATACGATGGTACGTGAGAAAGCGGGTTCGGTAAAATAGCTTGTTGCCTGGTGAAAATTAATATGTCTTGCACACGTTTAAAAATCTTTGATAATGAATCTTCAGTGCCATAAACACCCGTGTCTTGGTTATTGTCTCTTTTGACGTAGGTAGGATTCAATGGGCTATAGGGGGAGAAACCAAAATTGAAATTGTGGAACCTTTTTTGTCGTTGGCCTTGGGAACTAATACCATCGTTATTATTAGTGGATAACCCCTCGGGTATCCCACGTGGCTGGCTGTCTAGTGTTGGTCCAGCTTTCTCAAATTTGCCATCTTCTTTTAGTATCGTGTCTGTTGGGTGTAATCCAGCACTCGATGCAGATTCGATGCATGCTTGCAGTACCAACAAAGCGGAGAGAATGAAGAGATGTTTTGCCATCTGAAAATATAAAAATATGCGTTATTTAATTTAATGATTTAACAAAGCCATTTATAATATAAAGACTTTTGAACTGAATAGGAAATATGTGATAAAAATATTTAACTTCAGAATACGCTTATAAAATATACTTATTCTGAGTATGAATAAATGATGTTAATTGATAATTTGTATCATGTATTTATTTATATGATTGTATGGTAATGATGTTCAATAATAATCCAAATAAATGAACTGTTAAGAAAAGCTCCTGACTGAACTCCGGGCATCTTGGAATCAAATTATCATAGCGCAATACAAATTTCCTTACAGCTCCAGCAATAACTTTTATGTTACAATTTCTTAACGGATACGTATAAAAATTTGCAATGTATTCACATTATACGTTTTATACTTAAGTAATTACTTTGATCAAAAATGTACAGATCTATTAATTAATAAATTGGTTATGCACGAAGCTGATAATATCTCGTACGTACTACGTGTTTATACTCGTGATTCGAGTAAAAAAATACTTTAGTTATGGTCCTATGTGAAGCTAAGTTATGGTTACCCTGATAATCGTAGTCATCCATCCATCCATCCATTAGCCCTTGAAAGTCCACTGCTGGACACATTCCTCTCCTAATCTAATCCAAACCTAGTTGGAGTGACGCAGATTTGGGGAATCATAGTCACCTGCTACTAAACTAGACATCCACTAGACTAGACTAGACATAGGTTATAATTTGAAAGTAATACAGAAGGAAATGGTCTACAAAAGGGAAAGCAGTTACGAAATTTTGTTGAAAAAGAAAATGAAATGTGGTATAATGTGTCCAAGATTATATTATTCACAAGATTGAAAAGTTGTGATTAGAAACTCATCGAAACGAGAATGTGTTACGTAGGCAGTTGTCGATGGTACAACTAGATGATTCTGTACCCCTTTCGGAATCACGCCTTCGTAAAAGAGCTCAAATTTGGTATATGGAAGCACATGATGAAGACTGATGATGGAATTTGAAACTAATGACGCTACTGTCCAATTTGAGTCATTGTTTTGGCGTATTTTGGGCGCTGCGACCAAGTTCACAGAATTGAGGTTCAACCACATATAGCATCACTAATAAGTTTCCTTAAATAAGGTTTATGTAGAAGGTAAATTTTATGAATTTCTGTTTTAATGTTATGGAACACGAAGGAAAAAAAAGTTAATAGATTAAAAGTTGTTGCAACATTACGGACAAAAAATAATATGATGACTATAGATAAAAGTAAGTTTAGTAATGTGTGATTATCCCATATTTTATGGTGTTTAAAAGATATAGACGACAGAATGCTTGAATATAAACTTAATGCCTTTGTATTATTTTTTTGTATAATACATAAAACTTCAAATTAAATTAAGAAAGAAGTACAAAGATAAAACCAATATTTTATTTACTTTTATAACTCGCTCTAGAATTATAAGCTCGTCTAACAGGGCAGAAATAGGTAAAGCTGTACATTACAAACGCGAAACTCTAAGCTCGCTGACGTCAGTTTAATTTTAATTTTTACGACTTCGGGCTAAAGGGCATCACCATTACCATTAGACAATAAAATGATTAACAAATGTGAAGGATTTTACCGTCTAGTAATTTTCAACAAAAAATGCATAACAACGATCCAATCTTGCTATAAAGAAAATTCAGGTTTCTAATAGTTTTTTATAAAATTCTTACAGGTACCTGAACAGGCTCAATAAAATATAAACAAAAATAAAAATTAATGGTGTCTCTATCGGATATTCTCGTACAAGACTATTAATGATCTATTAATGATTTAATTTCTTTACAATCATTTGCACAAATTATTTATTTAATTCTTCACAAAAAATCGCACATTTATTATTAGCCATTTTTAAACCTTGTAACATTTGCTGTGTTTCTAATACTTTTGAGACAACTTGCAGCAACTCTCAAGAGATGGCGCTACAAGTATTCTAAATCGCGCTATCGAATCTTGTTTTCTTAATACCTTGCATATATAAAAAATCCAAGTTATTAGGACTATAGGATCACGGCCGCTTCCTAGGTATGATCACCTAACCTAACGGGATACCTCCGTTTAACAAAGTATGATGAGCGAAAACTACATTTTTTTTATTAAACGCATTTCTACTTATATTCCTGAATTATAAATTACTGTTTGGACAATTGTGACCGCGGCACATAACATAACGCGGAAACATTTTATCCACTTTTTATATAAGCATGTGAAAATTTACGACTCTAAAATTTGGAAACCACAACAAATATTTACAGTATAAAAAAGATTCTTGACGCATAATTTGAGGAATGCTGCTAATGATTTGATCAATTAACAGGAGCGTATTCAGTAACCAGTATTCAGTCAGTGGTCGTACAACTGATATTGATATATTTGTTTCTGCTTTAAATCACTAGTATCAACTCAACATCTTAAAAAAGTTCCTTTATTTCTACCCAATTTGACTTGGCAAAGAAAATACTCGTACTATCTTCCCATAAAATGTATCGTAACGCAGCGGCGCAGACCATTCCTGCCAGTAATATTGTATAGAAAAATAGTGATAGAACGGGAAGGCATAATATTGTACCTATACAGTTTAACCCGACTTACGCAACCCCGACTTATGCGCTCCCGGAGTTACGCGATTTTAAATTTACAAATTTTACAAAATCAACTCCAACAAGGGCAACGCATTGCTTTTACAAAATATAGAATAAAAAAAATATTACAATGTTATGGGGTAATTTTGCGAGAGAAAAAAATCTTTGAGTAATCAAACTAGTTTGTTAAATTTTAAGAAGCCTTTACATCAAAATAACTTCGGTTGGCTATTCTATCTATACTAATATATAAAGCTGAAGAGTTGGTTTGTTTGTTTGAACGCGCTAATCTTAGGAACTACTGGTCCGATTTGAAAAATTCT
>MOOZ01001055.1:166422-182732 GCA_002930495.1 Cecropterus lyciades
AGTGCCTCTCCAACTAGTGAAGGTTGGCTATCAGCTTCCTGCTTTCTTCCTTATTTTTTGTTCTGCGGAATAGCTCAGCGGCGCTGGCTATTCCGGTCCACTCTGTGATGTTACGTAGCCACGACTTCTGCCAACCTTCCTTTTTCCTACCACCTTTCCCATCATGATGAGTTGGAGGAGATTATATCGTTGGTGTCGTAGAACGTGGCCCAGGTAGGTAATTTTCCTTTGTTTAACTGTAAGCATGAGTGCGCGTGTCCGGCCAATTCGTTTTAGAACTTCGACGTTGGTCATCTTCTGAGTCCAACTTATGGACAGTATGCGTCTGTATGTCCACATTTCGAAAGCCACTATACGCTTGCGAAGGTCTTCCTTTATGGTCCAGGCCTCACATCCGTACAATATAATGGGCCAGATGTAGCAATGAAGCAAACGAGTTCGTAGATTGATGTTAATGCTGCGACTACATAGTACTTTCCTCATTGCGTTGAAGGCGCTACGTGCAATTTCGATACGCGTTTTTATTTCTAAGTCGCTATTCCAGTCCTCGTTTAGCCATGTACCCAGATATTTGTACTTCTGAACCCTTTCCAGATTTTGGCCTGATACCGTGATGTTGGTGGTAGTGTCATATGTGTTAGAAATGACCATAAATTTCGTCCTCTTAACGTTCATTTTGAGACCAGCTTCGCTGCTATGCACCTCTAAGGTTTCAACCATTTTTTGAAGATTAGCCGCTGTAGATGCTATTAAGACCGTGTCATCGGCATAACGTAAGTTGTTAATATTTCGACCGTTTATTTTTACACCACAGTCGTGGTTATAAAGAGCTTTTGTTATTATGTCTTCTGAGTAAAGGTTGAAGAGGAGAGGTGATAAAATGCATCCCTGTCTTACTCCTTTTTGGACAGCAATTTCTCTGCATTTTTGGACCAAAACCTGTATTGCAAACAATGCTTCTCTTGTGCCCACTCCAGATCTAAAACCAAACTGACTGTCCCCAAGTTGTTCATCACATTTGACCCTGATGCGCTCATGAATGATTGAGAGGAGTATTTTCAGCACTTGGCTCATTAAACTGATGGTCCTAAATTCCTCACACTTTTTCGCACTGGGCTTCTTTGGGAGAGTAATAAAGACAGATTTTAACCAGTCCTGCGGAATGTGGCCTGTATCATACACCAGGTTTAGAAGCTTTGTTAAGGCACCGATGTTTTGATCTCAGCTGGAAGTTTATTGTAAAAGCGTATACATTGACCCATAAAATAATTATTAATTTACTTAAGGTTTTAAATAATGTATTTAAGCCAGACCCGTGAGTACCCGTTACATATTAAAATGTATCAGTTCCGCGATAATATTAGTCTAAAATCATACATATCATTATAATTTGTTATTTAAAAGCAAACGCGGCAATGTTTGTGTTACAGAACATACGCGTACCAAATTTTAACTTAATCGGTCAGTTAGTATATTCGGTCAGTATATTCGGAGCAAATTGATTGTAACACACACGAATTATCTTATCCAAGTACCGTTTTATCATTAGTACGTAACCCTAAATGGGTTTCCTAATGGGCTCTATACAATGGATATTTGATAACATTTCATGTTTATTGTTTATGTTACTAAACATTAACATAATAAGCTAATAAGCTAATAAGCTAAATGGTTGAAACTCGATCTCTCAATTCGGCCGAGGTTCAAATCCCAAACATGCACCACTGATTTTTATAAAATGTTGTGCGTATTAGAAATTAATTATCACTGTTATACGGAAGGTACCGTGCGGAAACCTACACAACTGAGAATTTTTTGAAAAAAAAAAAAGTTCTCAAAGGTGCGTGAAGTCTATCAATTTGCACTTGGCCAGCGCGGTGGACTATAGCCTGAAACTCTCTCATTCCGAGAGAAGACACATGCCCAGCAGAGGGACAATAAAGAGTTGTTAAGGAATAATATTAAAAACATTTTATAATGATAATTTTGTGTAAAGAATAATAATCTTTTCACATTATTGAAAGATGAGATAAACGAAAAACATAATATATTTGAAATGAATGTTTAATGAAACTATAGTATAGTTTCATTAAACATTCATTAAAAGAGATCCTATTTCAAAAACCAATTTATGTGCTATTATTTCTTTCGAGCATAAAAAGGAGTTAGACCAAAACGAAATTTTACTCGTTTACTGTGTCTAACCATTTTAAAATCAAATAGGATTGTGCGAGGACGTGATAAAATGTGACTGAACGTGACAATTTTACTTTTTGTCCGTACGCTGAGTTGCTAGCTTTTAATTAACAGACCTGTCTCGTCACAGTCCTTTGCAACATGATATTATACGTAATTTACAGCCTAACTTAAATCACAAAGATTACTTAAATAGCCTCAACTAATTAATTGTTTACTTAACCTAAACAAACGAAAAGTTGTATGTTTGTGTTAAATAAATTAAGTGTATCCATACACCTAACAATACAACAATGAGCAATTAACTTTAAATGTATTATATGTACAAATTTGTGATTCTAACCCCGAGTTTCAGGCTAACAGTACGAAAGGCTAACATGCGCTGTGCGATTGCCCGACGTAAGGCATAGGCATAGATTTATATGCAATGTCTGCTCTGTTTGAGCCTTGCTTAACTTGACGTGCTTACCGATAGACGCCTTAAATAATTTTCCAGTGGATACACGATAAATGTTACGTAAGTTAATTGGAAAATCTTGTTTACAAACCTGTATAATATTAAGTAAAGAAAATTGCTTTCGCCTTTTTACTTACCGAAAGCAATCATCGGAAAAAAATAAGCTTCTACTTTTATTAAAGAATAACGTGTATACAATAATATATTTTAGATGCTTATAATGTATTTAAAAAAGTAACATTATAATAAGTGCACCCTAATTATTTTTTTATTTGTTTTTATCAAATGAAGTAAGCAACGGTACTAAGATTTTTTATTTATATTACCACCGATATATGTTTCGCTAATACAGTAAACACGTAAATATAGGAAATGTACAATTACAACCGACATATTAAATCACTTGGATAAAAAATGTAAATATAGAACCAGTACTAAGTAGAAATCCGTAATTGTAAAAGAGATAGTCAAAGCTTAAATAGAAGCTTTCAGTTTAAAAGCTTTGGAGTGAGATCTTTCGGAATTTTCTGCGGCGGGCTTGCATTTTTTTCGTAGTACTCAACTGGGAAGTTTAAAATCACCTACACATTTTTAACCAAAGTTGCCTTTTCACTTTGCTTCGTTTTTAGGGTTATAGAGTTATTTTTTGCCAAATTTAACGTTTACTTCCAGAAATAACAGGAATAACATACCTAGGACTTATATGGTATCTAAATGTTAGAAATAAAATATTAGGGTCACGAATATAGAAAACTTTGTTTTTATAACCTCTCAACATTACTATTTTTTTGTTATGCCGACTACTATGTGAAGCTCACTTATAAACGAGACGACCATCTTTGTCCCATAGAATAACAACGCATCTGTGACCGACTTCAGATAGGACCCCCGTTTCATGATGCGACTAAAAAGGGACTTCCGGAATTGCAGGCGGCTAGCCGCATATCGTCGTAAAGACCAAGACCAGACGATGCGGTGAGTTCAGCCGCTCACCTGGGTAGAGCCCGATGGGGCGACACGCTCAGAGGACTCCGGTTGCGTTCCTTTGGAGATCCCGGAGTCCTCTTCGTAGCGCCGAGGACGGTCACCGGGGGGGGTTTAGTGCGGTACAAATCCCACATAACCCATACGTCGCTCCAACGGCGTCGGGTACCTTTTAAAGGTTTCCCCCTCGAAACCAAAAAAAGGACCCCTGTTTACACATGATGTTTACAAATGTCCATGGGCGGCAGTAACCACTTACCATCAGGTGGACTACATGTTCGTTTGCAACTTTAATCTGATAGAAAAGCCATCGTTTAGAAAGCAACCAAACTGTCGAGTAGAGAGGGGAAAGAATATGTTTCGCGTCAAAATAACTTTTGAAACATTGCCAAAACCGGTTCGAGATACAGGCTCGCATCACTGTCGTGTCCCTTGTAATTTAATTTATGTGTAATATCATCGTAGACAGAAAAACTATTTTCGTGTAAAAGTTGATACGCGTTCCGAGAAACGAAACAAATCGGTTGTCGTTTTGGATTATGTAGCATGTAGTAATGTTAGAACAACTTGATCGATCAACTTTGAACCTATAAATTATATACGAACACGTTCTGCTGACAAGGATTTTGTGCTCGAAAACAGATCAAAGTTCGTTTTAGTTGTACTGTGGTTTAAGTCTATATTCAGAAACGTTTATTAAAGGAAATGGGTTTATAAGGGCCATGTTTCTTCAAGGTGTGTATTATTTTTCATATTGCATTAACGACATAAATTATATAAGTTTTTAGGAATTATTGCCATTGCATATAACAAAGAGTTTTCTGGAAAATTGCTGGAAATAAATGACTGTATTATAAATTAGACACTCAACATTTTTTTATACACACCGATAAGATGGGTATCATATAAAAGAGTTTGCTGATAAAAATATTATTATTAAAATTTTATTCTTATAAATAAATATAAATATTAACGTTACTTTGTATCTAAACATAAAGCTAAATAATGTTAATAAGTTCACTTGACTTATAATACAAAGAATAAATGCAAATGATAAACAATTAAGTTAAGAAAATATCAGAAAAAACACTTAATGACTTTAATATTGCATTTTTAAGAACATTTTGCGTGAGAATTGACCAAAATATACACACTATTGGATTAATGACGATGTTATTTACACATCAATGATATTTAAGCATCAAATCTTCGTAAATTCTGTTTGTTAGTCAATTACCTGTTCCAATAAAGTAACGGAATACCCATAGTATCAGTCTGTCACACGATTGGCTACCCAGATTTCTTCGGAATCTATTTTTTATTCATTTATGCTTCATGCTCGCCAGCTGCACGCACGGAAAAGTGTCACGTTCCACCTGAGCCTGAGCGTGCAAGCGAGAGCATGTATATAAATTGTAAATGAATTGTTAATAGCACATTGTTACTTGCAATTAATCTGTATAATATAATTATTATTTTACGAATTAACGAGTTTAAGTAAATGTGAACTTAAAGAAAAAATATAATTTTCAATTAACTCCTACTTTGTATTATACAAAATAATGATAATTCAGTGATAATAATTCAATTCAATTCATTAAAGTTTTATTCAATATTTCTTTATGACATTATCACGTAAAACTATCGTCCATAAACCGACTTTACAGACAAACAAATTTTTAATTTAAAAATATAATACAGGCGGTGATTGTTTGATACGATGCATGTCACGCGCATTAGTTATCAACATCGTTAAAGGTAAGATGCAAACATCTCATAAGATTAACCCATGTGCCAATTCCAGCGCGCGATGATCATTATTAATCCGTAGTAAGGTGATTTATGCTGCAATAATCCTATGTGATTTAATGCCAATGCCACAACAATCTAGGTTTCCTACTAAGATGACGCTATACGTCTAAGTGTTTCTAAACTATTATCTTATCTCATTTAACAGATTAATGTAAGCTTAAGTAGTTGTAACATTTTAGTACATACTGTACTTTTTTACTGTACATACTGTAATTTAAAGTTTAATAAAGGTGTGAATCTTACAAAAGGAATTTCTAGGTAGTCTTCAAGGATAGAAAAGTATTTGTGACGGTCCTTAAGTAAGATTTCTCTCCTATTTGTAATCTGTTACAAATGTACAGTGGCTGCAGAAGCCATTTTCCCTCAGACGGACTGCTCTATAAAATACTTAAGTATGATATTACCTAAATTCTTAAAAATAAAAATGAAATCTAAGCTATTCAGGCAAACGGGCATTAATTGATGCATTGTTCCCCCGGTGACTAAATCAGAACGCCTTAAATAAGTTATTAGCAAAGATACATAACTTTATTCGCTCTAAAATATGGTAAAAACTTAAAATGCTCTTCTTATGTAAGGAATTGAATAAACTTAATAGTTGCGATTAAGCGATGGAAAGATACAATAGCAAATTAATTTGACCCTGGCTTAAAAGTTTGCGAGAAAAAAACATTATACCCATCTAATGTATTTTAATGCTCTAGTCCTACAGATAAAAATAAGCGATGTTTAAGGCGATATTTATGTGATATTATTTCTAGGTTAAAGAAGCAAACAAACATGCAATCCATCTGATGGTGAATGATCACTGCGACCTACGGACATCTTTTATCACCCCATAATAGAAGTGTTGCTACCCCTGAGGATTAAGTTGAACGCCGTATTGATATCTCCCTTATCACACCCTGCAAACCAGAACACAGCAGCGCTTAACGCTATTGTAATAAGCGAAGATGAAACAATTAATTACATAAGATATGGAATATGATATAAGAAATAAAACTTTATGACGTAGGAATAAAAATTAGAACATTGTAGAAGAATTGTTCACAAAGTGAACAATTCTTTTATGGGTCAGTGTATACGCTTTTATAATAAACTTCCTATGGAAATCAGAAACTTGTCAATAAGTAAATTCAAAGCATTGATTAAGACCAAACTTTGCCGCAAAGCATATTATAAAATTTCTGAATACATAGAAGACAAGGCAGCTTGGGACTGATCAATAAGATATATTTCAATGGTTAATTGTCAAAGTGTAGCGTATCTTGCCAATCAAGTCTCTGTTTAGTCAAATGTAAGGCAACATACTGGAGCTAGCTTTTATTGCCCATGTAATAAACAAGATGGTTAAAAAAAATTCCAAAGAAAAAAGACAAACCCGCTGAGTTTCTTGCCAGATCTTCTCAGTTGAGGTCTTTTTCGATCCGGTGGTAGTGTAAGAAAAAATATTGTAAATGACAATTTGTAAGTGCCCCCGTAGGCCTATGCAGAATAAAGACATTTCATTTAATTTCATTGATTAACCCTTAATTACCTAACTGCGTCAAAAGGAGGGTAATGTTTTTCGAGCGTATGTAGGTATATATGTTTGTATGTATGTCCATTTATTTGGCAGGCGCTACAGCCTACATTGGATTATAAGATACTAGCTGAGCTCGCGGTTTCACCCGCGTTTAAAAGAAATGTAACGTGACATATATTAACCGAAATTTTATATCTCATTAGTAAAAAAAAAACGATTTTGAAACATTCCTCATTGGTGCTCCGCTCCTGTTGGTCTTAGCGTGATGATATATAACCTATAGCCTTCCTCGATAAATGGGCTATCTAACACCGAAAGATTTTTTTCAAATCGGACCAGTAGTTCCTGAGATTAGCGCGTCCAAACAAACAAACAAACAAACTCTTCAGCTTTATAATATTAGTATAGATAATCAATTGGCTATAAATTTAAAAAAAAACCGGGCTAAAGGGGGAGGAAGGGACAACTTTTTTACTATAACAATATGGATATCAAATGAAAACTAGTATATAGACCATTCCAAAAATATATATACTATAATACACAAATTTATGTAACTATTTTGACGATATCTTATAAAGAGTGTTAAATTAAATATTCCGTCCGGTTAAAAATAATGAACTGAACGTCGTTTTTAAACAGCTTTTAAGAAAAATTGTTTTAATATTTTTAAAAATGTTACTTGTTTCAATTAAACGCAACGTGTTCTCGCTGTCCATGTGACCGTAACCCAAGTTATATCCGGTAAACAATATATAACAGTTAAGTAAGATAATTGTTATCATTATTATGTCAGAAAATGTTTTATAGGATCTTTTGAATCACCGTATCCATTAAAATGTTAATATTCATGAGTATGTACAGTTCGTCTATTCATCTTATGTTGATGTGTTAATTGTTTTCCTAATCTATTAGCGACTTCTTATGTCTTAACATTTGTATATGTTTAATTTATAACAATACGTCGTCTTGAAGCTTTTAGCAAAACAAGTCTATTACGTCAACGTTAAGATACTTATGTCGGAGATGGGAGAGGAACATCAAATCTTAATTGATTTGGGCGTATTCGGATGCGGGAGTGGGCAACACTGAGGTGGTCAGCTGACAGTAAACGTCAATCAATGGTAACAAGTAACATCGTTAAAAACAGACAGGCAAAACAAAAAACCTGACTGCTTAAAACGAATTTTTTGTTCATAATTATATATATTCAATTTAACTTTTATATGAGTTTTTGTCAAAATAGACAAGTCAAATTATATTTCTAGACTGGTCTATTTCCTAGCTTTCATTTGATACCCATATTGTCATAATAGTAAAAAAGTCGTCCCTCCTCCCCTTTTTTCCTCATTTCGGGCGCCACTTTTAAAAATAATATAGCTTATTTCACTTTCCAAACTGAGACAATTCTAATGATATGTCATACGTCACAATCCGTCAAGCCGTTTCAGCTGTAGGGCGTGCCAAAAAATGATCATACATACAAAACATAAATACATATATAAGCTCGAAAACCATTATCCTCCTTCTGAGGCGGGCAACAAGAAAAACGTGGAACGGTCAGCGGACACCTTTAGGTGACACCGCTTAAAACAAAAAGTGTAGTCAGCCTACGTCCGACTTCGTCATGTTCCAAGAAGTGCCTAATCCATTCTTGAGTCTTATTTCCGAATCGAATGGACGGAGAGTTGCAAAACGTAGAACGCTCTCGTTCTCCCACCTTCCCCATGTTACATATGTCTATTCTGCAGTTTCTTTGTAGGATAGTGTTGTGATTTAAATATCGGGTTGTTTATATTGCACTGCTTTGATAGGTAAATAGATATCTAGTTCGTCCCTGTAGTTCCGGGATTAGAATAGACAGGAATAGAATGGCGTCGGGTACCTCTTTAAAGGTTTCCCCCTCGATACTAAAAAAACGTATATATCTAGTTGTATGTTGAACTTAATACAGTACATACTGATTCACAATTTTAAGCAATATCCACGGTTGGTACTAACTACACCATGAAGTAAGTTTCATAAAAATCCTTAATAAAGGTTTTCACTGGATTCGCCAGTATAGAAACTTAGAGAAAAAACTATGTACCTATCACACAAAACAATAACAGAGTAAATAACAAATTTCATAAAATGTGTACTTGGGCCAAATATTCAATCCAGAAAGGCCGACCTTCCTTATATTTGAGCAGTAATGGGTCGAAGATACCCGATATGCCGTACTAACAGCCGGATACTATATCTATTGTCCCCCAATCCATACACCGTAACTCAACACTCCGGCGACAAAGTCCCGTCCTATAACGCTTAGTTATCTTTATACATCTGTCCTCGATATATGCCTCTTGACCCGCCCACCGTTACGTCACTCTTCAACAATATTTAGGTCTGAGAAGCATTCGCACAGTTAACAGAATTAATGATATGCCATTATACTGTGTCAGTATCACAGAACATATAACAAAGCCGTTTAAATTCGGCGTATTTACGAATTTAATGTTATTCGTTACTTCCAAATCTAGATATGTTGCATTGTGAAACGCAGGTATCATTTCGCCAAGTACGGTTTCGGAGTACACAACATACTACGACGCTGATCCAATGCGGATTAGTTGAGGAGTATATGTATATATGGAAGGGTAAACTACAAATAGTTAGTGCATAATTTGGTGAGTAAGAATACAGTTAGTGCTGTGTGTCGTAATATGGAACCTGAAATACCAAAACGTACTAGATGGAGGGTAGATAGACTAATTTACCACTAGTGCAGGTCAACGGTTTTTTTTTGCCGCCGCAGTTTCGCTGCGACCACGATCGACGCAACCGGGTCGAAATATCGGCAGTAAAGATTAGAACCGCGTATCACTAGTACTCGTTACATATTAAAATGTATCAGTTCTGCGATAATATTAGCCTAAATTCAAGAATATTTTCAAACCGTAAAACCACATAGCCATGAAGCCACTAACACAGTTTTAAAACTGTAAAACCGACTCATTAACGATCGACCATTTAACTTTCACGGATGCATATAACAAATAAATAAATAAAATAATGAAGAAGGAAAACCTTGTCCATTAGTTGAACAAAAAATCGTTTGTAAGCAAAAAGTTCATGCGACAGAACAATGAGGAATAGAAAGGCAACTATTGGCCTCCTACATACAGTGAATGAACTTGACTCGTTCCGCCATTTTGTATCTTTGCCAAAGTCAAGGACAAAAAGTCTTTAAGGAACAAGATACGGTAAGAGCTTTCACCAGTTGGCCAGAGTGTATCTAAGGAACTAGGGTTGTCACTGTTGTTAAAATAATTATATTTTACGATGCGTAAAATTTATTTTTTTCCGAAATTAATAGAACTATTCAATTAATTAAATGAAAATGTAGTATGATTAATGATAAGTAGAAAATACTTACGGTGGATCTCTGAGAACAATCTGAAATACGTTGCTACCCTCGTAGCTTAAATTATAATTATTTCACATATAGTTTTAACCAGAATACAACAGTGTTAAATCACTGTCATTTTATGATAAAAGATTTCACAATTTATAATCCTTTGCTGTCATTGGAAAAATAAGTTATATACGATTTTTTAAATTATAGGACTATTGAGGATAGATATAAATATGTCATATTCGATAGATCTATTAGGCAATATAAAATACATGTAAAATATAAGATGAAAATATTATATGTATAATTTGCAACCCTAATAGTAACGGAAATAAGAGGGGAGCACTTGTGGCGCCTTTAAAGGCATTTCGCAATAAGAGGGCTATACACACACATCGGACCGCACAAAATAAAGACTATCAGTTAGGGTTGGCAATATGCTTTCAATATACCGTGTTCCATTATATGAATATTATCATTTAATAATAAAATATTAAATAATGGGATGGAGTTCATTTGTTTTGCACTTGTCATCAGGTGGACTGCCGCCAAAGCACAAATGGTAGCAACTTCATGTAGAATAGGGGTTGTATCTGAAGTCGATTACAGATGCGATGCTATCCTGAGGACTAAGATAGTTTCCTCATATATAAGTGAGCTGGCAACCTCACCTTTCACCGAAACGCAAGAACTGCTTCACCTTCCCGGTCGAACTACACTGATACTACCACTTAGCGAAAAATCCCCTAGATAAAAAAAAAAAAAAAACAATTTTTAAGAAACATAACGTAATAACGAATTAGTGAAGACTTTAACTATGGGATACTAATGCCAAACCAGAATCCCTATTCTGACTAGCAGACCTACCTTAATCGTCACTGATAAGCATATTTACTGATTTTAGTCCTAGATACATTTTGCAAGTGATGCCACATTTCGGTAATATCGTAAACATAATAGAACGTTTATATATAACCTTACTACTCGTTACCGGACTGGCTGCATAAGTGGCGCATGGCCGTTAACGTCGTGAAAACGGTCGCGACACTTTTCAGACGCTAACACAGCATGCCGCCGCCGCTACGTTTCTGTGATCGGGAAGTAGCTCGCCAGCCTACAGTAAAGTAGCTGGGTTGTCACATTAACCGCACATTGCACATGGTGCCTCAGATGGACCACTCTATCCAACAGGCACGTGCTGCGCGGGCGGTGCTCCGACCGGTGTTGACGTCTCAGCTACCAACCAGAAGCAAACTAAGGGTTACACCCTTTGGTTCTGATCGGTACATAAGTTATACATCCAATTCCGGTTGACCTACGCGGCGCCGGCATGGTACGCGTTGGTTTCAGAGACCAATAAGAAACGTCTCCGCGCACAGCTCAGCCTGGCCCTTCGGACCATCGTGGGGGCAGGCCGCTATGTTCGAAACGACGTGATAGAGCGCGACCTTAAGGTTCAGACCTTAGATGCGTTTGTGGGCTAGTTAGCGCGCTGTATGTATGAGGGCACTGACAACGGCCCATACGCCCATCTGCGAGGCTTTGCGCCTCTACACGATCGGCCGCCCGACGGGCGCCTGCTCCCTCATGAACTCGGGGGGTAGGAATCTTCCGACCGTCGCTAGAGCAAAGGCTGCATCGCTGGTGAGGGAATTGCCCGGGCAAGGAGGCCTTCCTCGAGACCCGTAGATACTGCGCCATGCGGCGACGTCATCGCCGCGGCATAGGACGTTATTTCATTTTCATTACTACTCGAATATACGCACACAATCAGAGTGTATGCGTATTCGATGAAGACGTGATAAACATAGATCATACCTACATATAAATAAACCACAAATATTTATTATCTAAACATTATATAAACATCAATTTGTTTTCTTTAAAAAAACATGCGAAGAATCGAAATCGGTATAAAACAATTTATCATCCACTTTTGTCTTTGTAGCAATAATTTTGACAAACTAATATTGTTTGGAAACATATTATTTGTCGTTGTCAATATTTTGTGTATTCATCATTTATTTACCAATGAAATTTGTTTGCGAATAAATTGTTTTGTGACAGAGAAAATAATTCTGCAATAGATTATAGGATAAAATAATGTGTATTTCTTTTTCATTTCCTGTCATGTGAAATTATTAACTTTCCGAAGTTACTGATTTTCATTGAAAGAGACCTTTCTATTGAGGTTAACGCGTAAGATAATGATAGGAAGTATCCTGATAAATCGTTTGTTCCCTTAATCCAGAAGTAATAAACTTAAGATGTAAGAGCCTACAAAAACGACACTAATATATACTCCAATCAATCTTCATTTATCAATCGAATATGAACCACAAAAAGCTGTACGTTACGAAGAAATTTCCCAAAGTAATATCGACAAAGATTAAAGGAGGGACTTTCTTCCCTAACGAAAGAAAAACGGAAGGTATAATAAAGAAATGTTTACTTCATTAATGACCTTAAAATGGAGGACAAGGATAATAAACTCAATTTGCAATGAGTAGGTACAACGCAAATTAAGTAAATAAATGCGGTTCAACCAGAATCCATTACTGTTCTACTCTATAGTACCCGTGTATCTGTTTTTAAATTAAGTAGGGTTGGTTTTAGTATACCACTGTGACCAAGTGCGTATAGTTAAACTCAGCGTTATCAGATTTTTCAAATTAATGATGATATCATGAAACCGTTAGAGATTACAATATTCGAGGATTTTTGCCGGTACTTCGTGACTAAGCTTTTCCCGCGGGGTACATTTAAATTTTTGCGGTAAAAATCAAAATTCATATGAAATCGGGAAGTCTGACCACATGATATAAAACACCTTTAAGTACATTGTGGAGAACGTTTAAGATGTAAGTTTTCTTATGTTCATTGCCTTTCCCCGTTAAAATTGAATGCAATAAAACCAAGTGATAATGAATTCATTATACGCAAATTACGCAAACTTACCATGGATCTGTTTCAAATGATCCTTCGAGAGAGAGAGACCGTTATTCATAACTAATCAAAATCTTTAAAATATTCAAAGTCTATTAATTAAGTAAGTAGCATGTACTTACTTATAAAATAAATTATATATATTTTTTGCATATTTAAATAATTACAATTCACGTTCTTTTCTTGGCACTATTAATATAATTTGATTAAATTATTGTGTTTGTTAAAGTGTTTTTGGCGGCGCTAGTGAGCAGATTGTCATTAACATTGGAGGGAGGTCGAGCGCAGAGACCGTTATAAGAATTCGGCGGAACGGATTTGTGCATGAGGAAGAGAAATAAAAATAATCGACACAGCATTGTGTTTTTCTTAACTAATCGTAATAATCTTCAATAATTTAAACTCTTATGTAACAGTGATAATACTGTTAGCAATTCAAGTGATACGCCAAAGCTGCCAAAGCAAATAATAAAGGCATGGATTTAAACAGGCACAGACTTGGCATCGCAAATTACCATAAGAGTTTCACTTTTATATGGAGCGACTGTCGTAGTCTTCGGAAGTAACAACGCATTTATGAATGAAATTCAGATAGAATCCTTGCTCTATGAGGTTGCAGATTTCTATGAGTGACAGTGACCACTCACCGTTGAATGGACGGCATGCTGATTTCTTGATTTGGGTCATGTGATTCGACATGAGCGAGACGAACTACTCCAATTTATTGTTATGGGCAAAGTTGCCGGAAAGAGAATGGTTGGAAAGAGAAAGCAGTCGTGGCTGCGTAACATAAAGGAGTGGACCGGAATAGCTGTCGTGGCTGAGTTATACCGCCGAGAAAACAATAAGGATGATTTAAATAAGGTGATTGTCAACCTATACTAGTTGGAGAGGCACCTTAAAAAGAAGAAAATGCTCGTTTGCTACTTCAGTGTACCCGATATATTAAAAAGTTTCCATACTTCTTACTTTGCACTTTTGCTAATTTTACCCCTGTAGGTGATTTTTGGATACATAAATCTTCCAGAAAACAAGTTGAGTTCAGACCCGTATTTCCTAAATTATTTTTGGAGCTATGGCAATCTGTAACATTCCTAGATTTATATAATTTTGATAGAATGAACGTTACAGTCAAGTTCCCCACACACACGCACGCACGCACGTACTCACACATACACACACAAACACACAGGCCTATAAAAATCAATTTATATTTTACATAATAAAAAATGGAAGCTTCTATATATTCATATGAATGTGAATGGTAAAGAAAGATGAACAACTTCAAAGGAGCATGTTAATTCCAGACAAGTAAACATAAAGCTTTGAGGAAAACTTCTACAAGCTACGCTTGATGCTACGGATGTGTATACTGCATAATATACTGATCTCAAAGGAAGAGAATATGGACATATATATATAGATATATATAGAAAACAGAAATAAGTCGAGCTCAGCACTGGGATGAATATTAATATATTTTAATTATATATTTATAAAAATATTCATACATACCCACTTTATACGATGAAATATAAGTAATCACAGTCAACTCAAAATATTTTTAACACATATAACCATATTATAGATACGATGTCGATAACGAATTTGTTAAAAGGATTGATATATACCTAAATTCTAATTTGTTCTATTCTCTCATATACGATGTGATGTTGCTATGACCAGGGATAAACTAGTCAAAATATACGTAAATCTATGAGAACAGATTCTTTTAGCTTTTAGACGCCAAAAAAAACATTGTTTCCTTTTAACTTTTGATAAAATACTTGTGTGATAACACATTCTTGAGTACTCGATTCTACCACAGACAAAACGTGTCTCAGCAAAGAAAAAAAAACAAATAAACCTTTTATTTCATGAATAATGTTGTCGATATAGTAAAATTGTTGACCGATTACTTGTTCGAATAAGGCTTTTCTAAATATGACACCTGAAAGAAAACGAACAATATATTTGATTTATGTACCTATCTTTGTCATATATCTGTTAAACTTGATGCATTTACACATATTCCTACGATAGTTTTAATAGTTAACGACGTAACGATTTAGATCGAACTTTTTTCTTAAAAGAATGCATTTAAGACGTTCGTCGTACTCAAACTTTGAACTCTAATTCGCACCGTGAATGCATGATAAAGATTTGTAAACCATGAACAATGTTACTGCAGATGTAAGACTTTCATTAATATAATTACAGGTAAAAGTATAAAGACTTAAAAAATCTGTCTCTCTAACTTTGATTTTATGTTTGATTTTGTTTGATAATGAAAGAAAATAATAACGTTAAGAATGACATCGTTCTTCCATTAATTACTAAGTTATTGGCATTGTGTTAAAAAGCGTATATCAATTAAACTTCCTTATACTTGCATTTTATGACTAAGCTGATTTGAAATTTGAGATTTGCCAGGCCTGTTCCGTATAAAGAATGACGACAGTGTAATAAATTATTTAAGGCCTTTTTAAACAATACGGCCGCAAAACGTTCGAACCGCAAATCCTCAACTACGACCTATTACTTTGCATCACACTGTTCGAACTATTTCCCTAAAAATGTCGTTAGCAGGCACTGGGAATACAAATTATTTTTTTACATTTTTGTGTTCGCATTAATTCTCATAAAAGCTGATCTCACCGTTTTCAAGATATATGCTTTGAATCGAACTTCGAATCAAAATCTCGAATCAAAAGTTCGAAGACAGTCATGAGGACTGTCAACGTAAGTGAAAACTTAAAAAAAATCAACACAAAAAACACATCAAAATATGACGACCCGCGTGGCGGAGCGGTCACCATACCGGTTTGACACGCAGTGGGTCCCGGGTTCGATCCCCGGCCAGATAGAAATCTGAATGATGAATTTAGATTTCTGTTCTGAGTCTGGGTGTTGTGTATTCGTCTTTGTGTGTCCATGGCACCCACGACACAGGAGTAAATCCTAGTGTGGGGCTATGTGTGTATAAAGCGCGT
>MOOZ01001055.1:191679-216552 GCA_002930495.1 Cecropterus lyciades
TCTCTGTGAGCATTGGCGCTCACCGTGCCTTCAGATGTACGACGGCATGCGACCACACATGCCGCCCTCCTTCCCGAGGTTGCTTGGCTGGACGGCTCGAGCTCTCTCTCTTGCCGCCCGCAACCTCGGAAGCCCCTTTTTAGTCGCCTTTTACCGACAGGCAGGGGATACCGTAGCCCTATTCTGATCCCGGAACTACAGGGACAAATTTAGATCATCCTTTCCTTTTATTACTCAACCAAGCGAACTAGACGGACGGGCGAAATGTAGTCTCCCTCCCTCCCGGGTCCCGGGTACAAGGACGAGAGCGGGGCATGAGGCGGGCCTCATGCCCCGCTCTCGTCCTTGTACCGTTCGCAGCTTCGAAAGTGTATCGAAGAAATAGATATTAGCGACGATTTTTAATTTAAATATTATAGTTATATATATTATAGTTCGGAGGAAACGAGCATGCAGCCCATGTGATGTAAAATGGCCACTGCCGCTCATGGACATCTGTAATCAACCCTAGGTAAGAGCAAAGTCTCACCCAAGGTCAGCCACAGATGCGTTGCTACCCCTGAGGACTAAGATGGAATGCCTCGGAAATGTATGTCTCCCTTACCACACCCTTCAGACCAAAACACAACAGCGCATAACGCTGCTGTTATTAGGCAAAATAGGTGTGGCGGTGGTGCTTTCGGACTCAAACCATAAAGAGTTCTACCACCTTCAAAGTTGAGGAGTTGAAGGTCAAAATTTTAATCTCATATCTCTTCTTGGCAATCTTATTACATATTCGTAAGCACCAAATGACCAGCTTCTATGCTTTAGGCGTTGAGTACCCCTGCATCATCAGGGTTGAGGAGTTGAAGATTAAATTTCTATCATAATATTTTATCTTACAAACTTAATATTCATTCCAAGTTTCATGAGAATCGGGTAAGTAGAAGCTGAGTTATCCCCAACTATCTAAAAACCAGAGGGAGTGATGGTGGTTTCCACCCCATAACCGAAGTTTTTACCATCGGATCACACCTATTTCTAAGAAAGAAAGTTTTGTAATGAAATTTCCAACAGACTGAAAAAATAAATATTGAAATCGGTCCAGAAACACCTGAGTTATTCAAAATTACAAGAAAGCATGTTTTTTCAATTTTTCGGAAAAACGGCTGAAAATTTTTCACTTTCCATAAATTAGTACCCCCTGTGAAACTAGTCGCATGCCTAACAAGTCGTATCAGTAGGTAGCGGCATCGCGAAGTTATGCCCGAACATCATAAAATAATCGATCGTGCAGCACTATCGCTATCTTCAAATGTATAAGTAATAAAATAAATAATACGTATAAAGAGTTTAACTAATGACAGAACTTGTTGCTTTCACTCGACTCCTGCCATTGTTTATTTAGGTGAAAACCTGACCCATCGCCGAGGTCATTAGGCCGAAGGCGAAGAACCAGTAAAATTGTTCTATGACAACGACATTAATCAGAAAGGGCCGTGGAACGACGCTTTCTACCCCTTTTGTCGTTAATTATGTGACACTGAAATTTCCTTAATATCCTCATGTTTTAACTTTTATACCCGGAACTTTGATAAAATCAAAGTTCCGTGTATCCTTCTCTTTCGTCACAACACAGTTTTGTACTTTGTAATTTAAATTCAATAAAATCAGAGAGAATCATTCAGAAGTCGCACGTGCCGCGCCAAAGGAGGAAATTAAATGTACCATTATGATTTTTTAGTATTTTTAACAAGCCAGTGTCACTCGTACCACCAAATGTAACCCGCGGGCCACAAGACACTTACTTGGCGGAGCAGGTCTCAGCGTTGAACCAATTACAGAAAAATTTGCTCCCAGTTTAAAGTTCTGAATTCGAAATTTTGTGGCCTTACAATATTGGATGTATATATTTCTTTTTCACGCTCAACTCTCACACTTGCAGCTGAGAAATATTATGTTAAATTTAATAAATACGTTTAGGTCGTAGCCAAAACAAATAGAGATCATCAATCAACTGCTAGCAAAGTATATCAGTTTGGTATTCAATGAAACACGAAAAAACGACCTTCCTTCCTCCTTCCAAGTAATAACTTTGTTAAACAAAACATTACATGTGTTTGGTTTTTGATAACAATTAAAAGTCCATTGAATAAGGTCGCATGGTTAGATCACCTACCATCCTCACAAAAACCAAAGCAAACAAACTTAAGACTTAAGTCGCACCGCCGAAGATGAAAGATTTGAAGTCAATAGATACCTTGAGCCAAAATTCATCAGATATTTACTAATTAAGTGCATTTAACTTTTTGTATGACCGTTGTAAGTGCGAATAAATATTTATTTAAATTATTTTACAAATATTTTAAGTCGGTAAATGTCAGTCTATTTTCAACTATTGACCAAGGTCATTTGGTTCACAACAAAGCTACAAAAATGTTTGAAAGTTGATGGCAGCAGACAAAGAACTATCTACTTTTGACATTCATAGACCAACACATCATTATCGTCTTTTTTCATAACTAAACCTTCCTTTCATGAGTGATTTGTATGATTCAAGAGGTGTTGAAACTATATAGTTTCACACCGTCATAGTCTTTCTGTATACTGAAAAGATTAAGGTTAAGATAGATAAATTAATTATGAAACGTTACAACATACATCACGATCAACAATTCATCTCTGATCTACCTCAAATAGGACGGTCGTTCGTGATTTAATCATTTGCCATGAGATAAACGGCATACTCGCTAGAAGTTGAACTGATACATAAACTTAGTTAACACGTTCATAAACCCAAGGTCAGCTCAGAAACAATAATGTCGACACACATTTGCACAACTATATTAACCGAACCTACCTATTCATATGCAAATGATGTCACAGTAGACAGGCCTTCAAATGTTTCACGTGTTACGTTATATGTATTTATGGAACAACGATCGCTTGTCGCAAAACTTATATACTTCCTATGTGATACTGAAATTGTTTTTGCGAGTACTATTTCAAGTAGCGAATACTATTTGCTACGGAAAAGAAGTTGTGAAAGAAACTACATAAAATAATTATATATATGGTAAAACCCTTCGTGGTTCTAATTCGTAGTCACCACCGCTAAACCTGTTTGTCTAATAACGCAGTAATAAGCACTTGATACTAAATGACCACTGCCACCCATAGTATCTGTAATCAACTTCAGGTAAGTTAAGAGTCCTGCTTAAGGTTGGCCATAGATGCATAGCTAACCCTGAGGACAAAGTTGAAATGCCTCAGATAAGTATGTCTCCTTTGCGGCCTTTACCACACATAATTTAAACAAGACAGAAAAATCTATAAGTCGAACAGTACAATGAAATAATTTCAAATTTGTTACATTAGGCTGTTCCCGTCATTTCATACTTTACAATAAAATTAAAAAGTCCTTGAAGCTAAAACCTAAACACCTTTAGATCTTGTCTATGGGTTACAAAAAGCATTGTTCGCTGTTATAGCAATCGGGTCAAGGCGATATGCCATTGTTCCAACCCCATTCACCTGGTAGCGACGTGATGCAAACCAGGTCTCGATGGACCGATTTAGATATCGTGATTACGTTGACGTCATCGGTCAAAAATCTGTTCAATATCCATTATGCTGAACTCTTAACTAGATTTTGCAATATTTATTCTTATCCTTACTATGTAATGTAATATTTTTAGGAGGACCAGAATAACGTCTTTTTAATTAATTACTTGACAAGTTAGTGTAGTCACATTGTTTTTTGTTACTTTGTAGGAATTTCTCCTTTTCATCGGGTCGGCTCTTTACATCGGGTTCATGTTTTATCTCAAATCTTCTCAACTTTATAGTTTATGTTATTCCGCTTGCGGTCTTGCTTATCATAGGACCTAAAACTTAGGTCTAATATAAGTAATATAGAAGATAATTAGGTATAGCACGTACTGTTGACTTTCGTTAGCTTCTATCACTCATAGCTACATTATCAATAATAATACGGTAATTGTAGCGGACGCGTGTACAGCTGTCCGAGTAGTCCCAAGTTACGGGGCAAACTGAAAATCAGTGCCATGACATAGTTTAACTACTCATTGCTTCAGCTGAGTTTGCTTCTTTTCGCGTCTGTTGCAGCACATAATTATCACATTTGCTTGTATATCTTTAAAGTTTTATTTTGTTATTATCATTATTTTGATTTTTTTTGTTTAAATATTGTACTAATGTCTTAGTCAATTTTAATATATATTCACGTATTTTCTTTGCCATTCCGAATGTATATGTTTCTGCAATGTTTGTCAGCGAATAAATGTATTCTAATTCTGATTCTAATAACAAACGTCAAGGTACCGAAGCGCCTCAACGCAATCGGTCAACGAGGTATTTGTAGAAATTAAAATGAAAAGAAGACCATGTTTAGATAACTGTGTACAATTTTAAATAAATTAAAATTTAGTGCTGAGCCTGAGGCGGTCCCACACAGATCTGACTGAAAGAATTTACTTGATCAATCTAAGACTCACTGGTGGCTGGAAGAATAATAATATTGACTATATTAAAATGTAGTTATGTTTATTTCCTAGTAGATAAAAAAAATATGTTATCTTTCGATCAAGAGTATGATGTTGATTTATATTTAAATTTACAGAAGACGTTTAAATAACCATAAATTCCTGGCTCGGAATCTTCTTAACAGTTTTTTGCACAATGACGCCGGAGCTTCTCTGCATTGTTCGGAACTTTTTGTACAAATCAATAACATACCATCCGGACTGTACTACACTGAATTGTTTATATATAAATGTAAATAACTTTGCGACTTAAGAAAATTCTATACATAGTTTTACATTATCATCGTAATTAACTCATTACTGTTTCACTAATCTGCTGGGCTATTCAGAATTAGGGGGTATTATTCCAGTCGACGACACTAGTCAAAAGTGAATTAGTAGACTTGAAACATCTAATTCTAGCATGTAGCTGTGTTTATGTTTCTGTGGAAGAGGGTAGTTGCCCTCTTACTATCATGAGAGACGATTAAGGACGAATGTATCTGAGCCCTGAATGACTGAACCTCTGTTCTGTATGAAGTTGCATGGGCAGCAACGGTCACTTATAATTCGGTATATGGCATACGACAGTCGGTCGGCAGGACGTTTGTTTGCTACTTGAATCTTATAAAAAAAGACATAAAAATCTTCTTGAAGATAACCTTTTTTAAGAGCTCTATATAAATTTCGTGATATTTTCATCCGCACCTAAAGCACATTGTTCAGTATTTGTGACTGACCGAAAATACTGAATTAAATAAAATGATAAAATTAAAAATATTGACGTTCTGACATTAAACTCAGAATATAGTAACATTCATTACTTGGTTGTCGGCAGGAATTGTACGAAATATTTATTTATTTTGTTGTGGTGGTCACGGGACCATACTTGTGAAATGGAAGTACAATAAGCTGACCAGTCGCCAAGTATTGTGCACTGAAGACTTTGGTATTTATATATTTTTTCATCTGCTACTATTACCACTAGCACGAGAATTTAAATTGCGGTTATTCGGACTAACCAGCAACCTAGAATCATACACATATAATAATGGAATTTTATTACATTCCTGCTAGAAATATACTTAAGTACTATGATCTCAATGGACGAAAATCATGATCAAAAATATTTATTCTTGATCTTTATTCTTGATCTTATTCTTTCATTGATGTTTCGTAATTCCAATAACAATGTCACAAGAATAGCATAAATGGATTCCGCTTTAAATGTATAGGACATTTCGACAATTTCATTTATCCTTCGGCTCGTTACTTTTCGTCGTAGCATTTCGCACATTCATGAGAGGCTCATGGCGATATGGAAATTGCCGTCATGAAACATTCATGAACACTCGCCATTTCCTTAAAAACTACTGTATTTTGTTTTCGGGAATAAATAACGGAGCCTCAAGATCCTTTTTCACCAGTACAGTACATAAACATATCTTGCCTGCAAGGTAAGATGGTAGATCTTATCGTGGCTTAATAGCATAACCACTCACATATGCTTGTTTATTATAGCAACAATGTAGAATGAATTCTGTTTTTCGTTTGATTATGTTATATTGTACGGAATTTTATTCATTGCTAGGTTCGCGCTCTTCCTCGCTATTAAACGAGATGATGATGATGAGATATTGCTTACATTGAATTGAAGAAAGATTTTAAGCTACTTTATACGAATAGAAGCATCACCTTACACAGTTGACCAACAAACAGCGCAGCGTAATGGTAAATGTATCAATCCTCTCGCAACTGTGAGCAAAGATCCGTAAATAGTAACAGGATGCCGTAGTAAACAGTTGTAACAAGACTTAAAATTGCCACTACAAGCAAAGTCGAGGGTCCTCACGCTGAATGGCACTCAAATAGAACGCGCGCGATATTGCTTTAAAGGGTTTTATAATACGTGTAGAGCTATCCAAAAGCTTTCAATTTAAATATTTCAAATTGAATTCAAACGGAGCGAGAATAAAAAATAAATGAAAAGCGAATTTACAACTATTTTGTACGCTCAAAACTTTATTGGTATGAAATCAATACGTCTGTGTTTTTGTGCAGCTAATTTTGGTGACGCCTGAATCCGCTCATCCGCCTGCTTTCATATAAAAACCCGAAAACTAAGAAAGTATCTTAGATTACGGGAGGATCAACGCATTTGTAATTCACTTAAGGTAAACCGTATTCTATATGAAGTTGCTTACAGACGTCCATACGAGACAGTGGCGACTCACCATCAGGTGGACTGCGTGTTAGTTTCCTACATCTTATATAAAAATAATATTTTTAGCAGACCGACGCTCTAGTAATCCCATACCCTTATGAATTAAATCATTTATCTTACGTCGGGAATCCCGTCTGCGATATGATGTTCCTCGTCTGAAGGCATATCAAATTTCATCATACGTATCCAATTATAACGTAGCCATGTGTTCATATAATGATCTCACTGAATCAATTTATCGTCTGGAGCCGCAAGGCGTAATGGGAATTCACTGTCAATCATATTTTATTATATACTAGCGGAGCCCCACGGTTACACCCGCGTTTTAAAAATGAAACTTGACATAGTTACATATAGCCGAAATTTTAGAAATTTAACACTATAGTATTATTTTAGAGAGGACTGATAGCAAGTGACATTAGCGGCAGTGACGGTGGCTGTATGCGCGTAGAGTGCGCGCGGTTTCTTAGGTTTTAATTTTTTGTGCGAAACCTTCATTACATTTTCTAAAATAGAAGTAGCCTTAGTAACGCCTTATGACATCAGCTATCTGCTAGCTAACAATGCAAGTCCCGTCAAAATCGATCCAGCGGTTTCAGAAATTACCCAGAACAAACAGACAGACCAAAATTTTATGCTTTGGTATCAGTATCGTATATACTTTTATTTATAAAAATAGAGTATAGATAGGTACATAACATTAATAACATCTGCTTGTCAGTTTGCTTGCAACTATAAGCATAACTTGCCTATTGTAGTGATAAAAATATAGAAACCTTTAAGTAGGTGTAAGTCTTTACAAGATTTTTTTAAATTGTTGAATCGATCCGACGCAAATAGGTAACTATAGAAGTGTGTTGTAATTTTTCAGTTTTTATATTGGATTAACATAATGCAAAAGACTGACAAACTTTCGGTAGAGTCTTGTCGCGTGACTGTTTATGTTCGCCCGCCGTATGTCAATTTAAGGACATTACTTATTTTGAGGTGAACTGCTCCAGCCCAATAATAAAATCCCTACGCGAGCTGCTCACATGTAAAACCGCAGAAAAATGATCACAGTCTGTTAATAAACAGACTTTTTAAATCAAGCTTTTAAAGTTTATAGACTACAAATTTATCTCATGGATTGAAAACATTTTTTGTGGTAAAATATTAAGTAATAATTATAAGACTTTACATTCATTTTACTTACTGACTTTACATAAATTTAAGTTAATTAAAATGTGTCTTGAAATTTAAATAGGGATGTAAAGAATGTGTTCGAAATTTGAGTTTCAATGTAAGAAATAAGATAGCATGGCATAGGTTCTCATTCTACGAAGCTCAGTGCCAAAAGATAAGCTAGCCGTTTCGCTATGCATTGTCCCAGCGCGCTACATAAGCCTTAGGGTACCTATCCACTGGAGCGGAAAGTGAATGGAAGCGAAGCTAACTGAATTCTGTCTGATAGAATTGTACAAAATCTAAATCAACAACGTGTTCACTTCGCTGAACGGATATATATTCAAAGCAATGTTTTGAGAATTTATAACCCTGTTATTTTTTAACCTCTTGTGCCTGCTTTAGCTATGAAGTCTTGGTACTCAAGCCATTATTAGTAACTTCACATGTGCAAATTCGAAATAATTGTAGTCGGTTTGTTGGTACTACCTAACTCACCTATTCCCTCGCTTTAACGGTAATGTTTTCGCTCTTGTGTCATATTCATTGTTCAAAAAGATATATTTTTTAATAAAAATGAGAACAGAAGAAATTGCATTGCATTGAATAGATTCCTATGGCAATAACGTCATATCTGTCAAAAATCATGCTATACTTTTAACACATTCATCTGCGTAATATATTATGCACTTCTTGGCTAGTTTGATTCTCTCTTTGACTCAACTAAACTCGCTTTGTTGAAGAGAAACTCTCTGCATTCTGTGAACAATCCGTTGAACGGCGCCAAACTTCTCTTCCACTTCAATGGAAAGGCACCTTTACTGCTATACACGTATGTTTCTGTATGGTGTCTTTCAATAGAGTGCTATCTGTCTTTTAGTAGACAATGACACGAAGATTTTAAAGAATATTGATAAATATAAATAGTCACCAAAATTTATTTTTTTAATAATTTGAACAAGATGCCATCCATCTACAAATATCTTAGTAAAACCTTATTATTCCCGGAGTTTATTCTTAAAATACACAATGAAATAGTAAGTAGTAGGTAGGTATGTCTTATGCAGCAATAATAGTAGCACTAGCGATAGCTAGTTCGTTGTATTGAGGCGTTAGAGAGAAAATTGTGTGTTTTGAGAGCCACACTATGTGACCAGACGATTCCATGGTTAACAATGGTATGAAATGAAAAGAACATGACGAAAATGAGGCAGAATATAATGACGTTATGCGAGAGAATATTCATGATTAACCTATGGTTAATTGGTGCGGAATGACAACAAGAACTTGAAGAAGAATGAATAAGGAAACAACCAGAAGAATATGGAAATATATTGATGAGTCTTGCTGTAAATGTTTAAAACCTTGAATGTTGACGCGGCAAAGCACAATACGTACTTTGTGGGAAGCACTAACATTTGACCCCGGTCATTAATAACTCATTAAGCACAGTAATCGCAAGTCATACTTGTCATTGTGTATTAGGAGATTTTGTTAACATATACCTTACATTATATTTTTATTAGCTTACAGTCCATAACATTTGTTGGTGTTGATCACTTTGCCCCATGGCCAATTGAACATCTGGTATTTCGAAACCGACAGTACTTGACTTGAAAGGACAGTCATGGGTATTCCTGAATCCACAAAGACTAATTCATTAATCTACTATTGTTAAATTGTATCTTCGCTAGTACTGTTTCCTGAATATCGTATTAGCATTGAAGAAAACTAAGTTGCATATCAGAATAGATCAGTGAGATGGAGAGTTATAGATCACTTTTAATTTCTAATGGTTGTAGACTCAGCATGGTTTGACCTCTTTCTCATAAAACAGTTCTTCCGATTCGATGAAATAAAGTAGACGCAAGCTGAGTAAAATATGAGGCTAACATCTTATTTTTAGGACTAACAACGCACCTGTGATTGATTTCAGGCAGAACTCCGGTTTTTTGTGATAATCGAGGTTCATAGAATACTTACTAATAAGAATAATGCATTCTACTACTTGTTTGCTACTTGAATCTTATAAAAAAATACAGTCGAATTGAGAATCTCCTTTTTTGAAGTCGATTAAAAATATAGACTTCTTATTGGAAATTAAGATTTCGTGTTTGTGATTAGTGACCGTAGCTTCGCAATCGATTTAAGCCCTTACCTACTGTAACATCCATAGGAAAAAAGGCAGTGATGTTACTCAAGGGTTACATAATATTTGTAACGATGTCACAATTATATATATTTCTGTCATATAACAACAGTGTTATGCGCTGTTGTTATATGACAGGTCTGAAGGGTGAGGTAAGGGAGACATAGAAACTTTAATCTTACCTAGGGTTGATTACAGATGTCCATGGGTGGCAGTAGCCACTTACCTCGTTTGCTACTTCCATACTATTAAAAAAAACTAATTTTGCACCATAACGTAGTAGATTTATATTCTTTTCATATTTAGTGAAATAAATCAGTAAGTTCTTTTGGGCATGACACCTTCTCTTTAATTTATGACTTACATTTAATTGATGTATTTTTTGTTCGCAAACATATTTCATTTCCAATTACAGGCTGCTAGGCATAGAATTCCTAAATTATAAGGCACTGTAGGGAAAATCGAATTGTTAGGAAATAAAATACCGTCGTTTTGCCAGAAGCTTTTATTTACGTCAATTGTACTCCCGCAATACCCTAGCGATACAATCCTCATGTATTTCCTCGGGGTCCAAAATGCAATACAATTGTACGATATTATAGAACATTTTTACTGTAAGTACGACATACGCACACGGGTAACAGATACGTTGGTGGACTTTCTGTGGAAATGTTCAGGCGAAATGAATGTTATATTAGAAATTCCTATACACTGTTATTATTAGTTTACATGAATGTTTTATAAGCGTTTGTATAATTAAAATCATGTATATACTTTAAACGTTAAAGTTAATTTTATCAGTATTGTATTTGAAATATAAAATAACTCAAATTATAAACCAACGTGATTCTTATATGTGTCTCCAAAATTCAACAAATTAACAGTTACAGTATTAACGATAATATCATATACATATATATTATAAAAAAATGCAAAAGGACACTGGCACTGATTTTTAGATTAAAATTATAATACAAAGCAGTAGCTCTGATATCATTAAATCAATTAAAATATACTTTGCATGCAAACTCATACGGGTATGATGATGGCTATCAATTACAAAAAGTATCAAATACTCAGAATTATTCAAAAGCATACGTGTAACTACTGCTGAATACAATTCGCCCAATATATGGTGACTGTTAAACAATGCGTACAGTTTCGGTGAATTAATTCGTAGAGTAGTGAGATCATACTTTGGTGTACCAATTAGCATTTATGTCACGGACTGGCTTTGTCCAAAGATCCTCAAAACCTTGTAAATATAAAAATAAACTTATGACAGGAGAAATATTTTTGTTCTTTTTTCTTTATCTCTATTTCTTCATTTCGTATTTATTGTGTATCTACATTGTTCGACAAATATCGAGAATGGTTGTTAGATATTAGTTAAGATATAGTTATTAAGATATAATTATAGATATAAGTTAATTTCAGAGTAAATAACAAGCAGCAAACGAGGAATGTTTTCATCACATTGAAGTAGTAAACGAGCCTGCAGTCCACCTGATGTTAAATTATTGTTGTAGTCCGCCCATGGACTTAATTGTAAGCAACTTCCTATAGATAAGGGGAACTAGGATGGTCGCCTCATATATGGGTGAACCGGCAACCACACCCAGCGAAACGCAAGAATTGTTTCACGCTAGATTCACGTGTGGCGATGCTACCTCCCCGGTCGAACTACACTATTTCTACCACCTGAAAAAAGGATAAAATCCACCTAATGTCTAGTGGCACATTAATATCACATCAATGTGTTAATTCAGCTGTTTATAATTTAGATGTAGCAAAACCACATACAGTCTACCTGATGGTGAGTCACTGACGGACGGATGCTAAGGAACAAGTTTAATATATCCTTCAAACAAGAACACAGAAGCGATATAAAGCAAATAAGGAAAGTAATGCTTCCGGAATTGCAATACCATGGGTTATAGATCCTTCAAAAACTAAGTCGAAAATTAAAAAAAAAAACAGACAGCTACAAAAAACGAATACACTATGGCATGATAATATGATGTACTATTTTGGAGCCCTGTTCTCATTGTCTTGATTTCAAGGAAGCTATGTTTAAAAAAGTTGAACACGTTTCACCATACAAACAGGTAGGTGGCCTCGAGTGGGCTTTTTCGAATTTACTAAATCACTGGTTTATTTTTTTTGTTTGGCGGTGATGCTTCCGGAGTCGAATCACAAAGAGTTTTACCTTATAACCTTACATTGTTGCCAGTATGTTGATACCTAAAATGGTGTTGCAGTTGCTACTAACTATGTGATATTGAAGTAGCAAACGAACATCAGTCCACCTGATGGCAAGTGGCCACCGCCGCCCATGGACATCTATAATCAACCCCAGATAAGATCAAAGTCTAACCTGAAGTGATTCGTTTCTACTGAGGACTAAATTGGAACGCCTCGAATAAGTTTATCTCCTTTACCACACTCTTCAGACTAGAATACAGCAACGCATAACACTGCTGTTATTAGGCAGAAATAAATGTGGCGGTGTTGCTTCTGGAGTTAAATCATAAAGAGCTCTACCATTTTTAAATTCTCTAGCATCAATTCATTCAAAGGGTTAAACCGATGACCGATGGGGAAGAAAGGTCCTCGAGTGGCGACCACGTTTGGGCAATAGGAGCACGGGTCGTCCCCCCACCAGGTGGACCGATGACCTGAAGAAGTCAGCGGGGAACCGTTGGATTCAGAAGGCAGGATCGGTTAGAGTGGTGCCGATTAGGGGAGGCCTTTGTCCAGCAGTGGACCTCAAAAGACTGATGGATGGATGGAAACTTCAACTGCAGAGCACGGTCAGTCCACAAACAAAGAAGGACTAGAACATACTTAACGACACAGTTCTAATGCGAATTAACACAGATTACTAAAGTAAACTTGTCATAGGAACCTTACATACATACTATAAATATATCAAAGACAGGTGTGAAGAATTTATGAGTTAAATCCAAAAATTAGGTGAATATCTTAGTATTCAATGGAATTTGAGCAGAGAAATTACTTTAACCACCGACATGGTACATAAAAACGCTTAGTTTTTATACGTAGGGATCTCACTTTCCGTGCAGGTGATTAAAAGACTATAAAGGGCTTCTATTGGTTAAAACTGTTTTGTTTGTTCTGTACGCATAACATAACCAAAATGTTTTCTCCGTAAGTTAATTGTGATTCTTGATGAGAAATAAAGATCTTGAACCATAACACACCACGTGACCCCGATGTCATCATTGTCCCACTGCTGGGCACGGGACTTCTCTCAGAGTGAGGGAGTTTTAGGCCATAGTCCACCGCGCTGGCCAAGTGCGAATTGGTATACTTCACACTCTTTTGAGAACTCTTTTTTTTAGAGAACTCTCAGGTGTGCAGGTTACTTCACGATGTTTGTCTTCACCGTAAGGCAGTGATAATTAATTTCGAATACGCACATCATTTTAGAAAAATCAGTGGTGCGTGCCTGGGATTCGAACCTCGGACCCTCGACTGCGAGGCCGATTATCAACCATAAGACTATCACTGCTCCAGCAGTAAGACATAATAACAGATAATTAGATGCTTTGGTAATTTATTGTGAACATTACGGCTATTATGTGGCTTGGTGGTTACATTATGTGTTGTTCAGGCCAATCACCGCAAAATCATCAAACCGCAACTAGTTTATAGACTTATCGGCATGATTAACAATATAATTACTGTTTTGTTCCTTTTCACGTGTTATATTTTCTTGACTTTTAGGCTACAATGAATTAATTACTTACGTAATTTTAGAGATTTAGGTTAAGATTAGTTTCGACCCCGAAAAGCCACTTTATGTGTTACCTGTTTTACATAATAATATCGTGCAAAACAGGTAACAAGCAACATAAAGCTCTTTGTGGTAAAAGGTCGATTGGTATCGACCAAATCTTCAGTTTCGGCCAGATATCAGGTTTGTCCAGAAATCATAAATATATACAGACGACTTGTCCAAGTACTCATAAAATCTTTAAATCAAAATTGTAGAATTTACAAAATTGTGTACATATTCATATGTTTTAGTTTCGGTTTGGACCGAAAGAAGGACAGAAACCAAGGGATCGTTTCAGTTTTAGTTCCGGCTGAAAAACCAGTTTCAGTCGATCACAAATGTTAATTTTGTTTAACTACAGCCTTTATACATTAAATACGACACATACCAATTTAGACGTCAAGGTTAATAAATCTGAGACCGACTTTTGCCAACTGGAACTGACTTAATTTATCTGTTTCTTTTATTTCGTAGAATAAGCACATAATATATTGTTCGCGCAAGATTTTGTTTACTATATGAAAAAATAAGCCAATTGATAACCAATTTTCGCGTCGATACTTATACGGGACCAATAAGAAAGTATGGTAACAAAGGGAAAGAATAAAGGCTCGTGTTACTATGTTGCCGTTCTTAGATCCCTCGCAATATTGACAGAATCGCCACGGCCGCCTATATTATTTTTAAAACATATATTATACGAGTAGCAAACTTGTTCAAAAGTAACGATAAAGGTTAATTCTGGGAAATATTTTTTAGATATGTCGTGAGTTTTTTTTATAAATTAAGGTGATTGCACAACGTAGAATCAATTTAGCTGATGACAATTTAACATGCATATATTATATTGTATTATAACAATACAATATAATATAGTGGTTTTAGTTTCTTTGTTTTCGTGTCATCTCTGAACTATTTAACTGATTCAATGAAATGTTTGAAATCAACAGGTATTGAGCAATAAAATTTATATCATTGTGCTGAAATTAAGAATTTTTCTTTAAAGTCAATGTTCTAAATTTAATTCTGTAGAAAAAGTTTATCTTACTGATTTATCAATTTCTGCTGACAAAATATCGGTAAATTTAATAGAATGAATTACGCCTTATTTTTGTTGTACCTACATTTGTTATTTAATAAAATTTCACAAAGCAATCCCATAACAAATACAAACTAGGCCAACAAAGGAAATATAGATGACGTCTGTAAGACTCGTCTTATTCGAACCGTGAGCTGTAATTGGTTTTGCTTCAATATTGACGTAGCTTTCGCAACCACTGGGAAGGTTTGATTTATTGGAACCAGTCGAACCTATTTTTTGCACTCAAACAATAATAGTAAGCATATTTCACAAATACATCACTTTAATAATCTAGTAACGTTGTTAAAAATATGATAACAAAAAACCCGTCTGCTTTATACAATGTTTGTGTTCATTAATTTATCAATCATCATCAATCATGAATTTAACGTTATATATATGAGTTTTCGTCTCTTAGCGAATTAATGAAAAATAAAGACATGACAATTAAAGATAAAAGAAAAGTTTATAACATGTACATTCTGCCATGTTTAAATTGCCTGTTAAACTTGGAACTTAACAGACAAACTAAAAAACAAAATAATTGTATGTCAAAATGGAATAGAGAGAAGTACAATTGGGTTGAGAAGAATAGATAAAATAAGATTAAATAAAATTGAAAATGTAACTAAATTTAAAGATGTGAGTAAAACACTTAAATGGAAATGGTTAGGACATATGCTGAGAGAGAAAAATGAAAAATAGACTAAATTAATAACAGTAACAGTAACGGTCGACAAATGAAACGTTGGAAGGCCGAGCTCAAAAGAGATGCCGGTCAGAGATAGGTCTTTGGAGGAAGCCTTTGTCGAAGGACAAGCTGTTGTTGGAAAAACCGATTGTCAGTGATAAATATAATATATTCTATTGTAATTTATAGCAAACAGCTAAAATAAAGGCTTATAATTACTATTATTATGAGTTTTCGTCAAAATAATCAAGTAACTTCAATCAATCAATTATTATGAGTTTTCGTCAAAATAATCAAGTTTACCTATATAATAAAAAAATAGTTTTTTTTTTTTAATTTATAGTTAAATGCTTGACCGTTATATGAAATTTCTTCCGCCATTTTATACGTATAGATCTAAACTTTTATTCATTTTGTAAATAAATTTGGCAGTAATGTAATTATCGATACAAACTTTCAATATTACCTACTTCATTTGATCAAAATAATTCATCTTTAATAATTTGATTGTATTGACGTACCGTTCTAAATTTCTTACTATTCTATTACTTCTATTCCTTATTTAACACCCAAATTATCTAATTCTATTACTATTCTATTACTTCTTTTCCTTATTTAACACCCAAATTATAACCATAGTGATCCCAAATTCAAAATACATTATATACAATACATTGTTTTATTCCTTACATTCCTTAATATAATTCATTCAAGAGCATATTATATTTCCATCAAAGTTTCAATGAACAAATTGTTTAAAAGAAGACTGACATAGACATGGACATAATTAGCCAAGAAAATAAGGATAAATACTACGATGACAACCAAGTTTTATCCGAGAGACAAAATTGAGGCCGTCATTTTAAAAACAATTACTGACAAAGTATAATTACTAAATTTGTAGGCAGAATGTTAAAGAGTTTATTAAGGAGTGAAATAGCTGTAAAACAAATTAAATCCAAGTTCCAACATTCGATTAAGTTCACTTCGTTTTATATAAAACTATGTAGTAATATCCCGTGACTTCGTCAGCGTAATTTTCAACGCGAAAATTAAGTAGTTAGTAAAACTTTAGTGGTTGAACAGTGACGGCTTCAACTAAATAGTTTAATGTAAATTATAAGGATCTGCCATACTTATAATTAGGTTGGTTCCAACTAGGTTCAAGTCAGCAGTGTCATCGACCTCAGACTTACATCTTGTTTAATGTGTGTGTTGATGGTGGTAGAACTCTTTGAAGTTCGACCTCAGAAGCACATCTAATTCTGCCTAATAACAGCAGTGTTATGCTCTGTTGTGTTCTGGTCTAAAGGGTGGTAAGGGAGACATACTTTGCCGAGGCATTCCATCTTAGTCCTCAGGGGTAGCAACGCATCTGTGGCTAACCTTTGGTGAGACTTTGACGTTACTTCTTGGACGTTTTTTTATCAGATTGAAGTACCAAACGAGCAGCGGGCGTCAGTAACCACTTACCATTAAGTGGACTGCATGTCCTAGACGGTAAGTTGTTACTGCCGCCCATGGACATCTGTAACCAACTACATGTAGAACGTGTATTCTATCTGAAGTCGATCACAGATGCGTTGCAACTCCCAAGGACTGAGATGGTCGCCTCATATATAAGTGAGCCAGCAACCACACCCTTCTAAGGAAACGCAGGAACTGGGTCATCACGCTAGAAATAGGTGTGGCGGTGATACCTTAGATAGGAATGTGTTTGGTGACTTTTTAATGGGTCACAGAGCAAACATAGATTGAACGAAATTAAATAAAAAAAAAAAAAACATAATTATGCTGCGGCATAGTTACATATAAATATGTGAAATAATTCTATTATACAAATGATTAAAAAATATATCATAAACTTTCATTCTAAGGTAACCAAATAGTTGTCGTTCACTGTAAGGTAACCAAATGTAAATTTCTCAAAATTCCTATCCAAATTTTCGGGAGTTGTTTGCAGAACTCGCTACCCCGCTTGCATCCGCTTACGTAAGCCACGTAACCAATTTTTCCTTAATTTACTTACATACCTAGCACTGGGTCGCTATGTGTAAATTTAAATATTTTGAAACTAATTTTTTTAACAATCTGGCTGGAAATAGGTGTCTCCTAATGAAGGTTCAGTGCAATGGTCACCGTTCCTGTCATGATTATTAGTAACTGTAGTAAATTTTGAAGGTTGTCATAACGCTTTGTGGTTCGACTCTGGAAGTACCAACACCACACATATTTCTGCCTACTAGCAGCAGTGTTATGTGCTGCTGTATTCTGGTCTGCAGGGTGTGGTAAAGGTACTTCTCTGAGGCATTCCATCTTAGTCCTCAAAAATAATAATGATACGCAGGAAGACGCTGCCTATTTCCGAAATTTTGTCCCTTAGGAGCTTACTCCTACGACATCGACGGTAACAGAGGATGTAGTGTTATTCAATACCAACATTACACGCCATTATTATCCACTAACGAAGATCAACGCTTTTTTTTAATAATTCAAATATAATATTCTTATAAAAAACACATTGTGTAATAACCTACTAGATAAAATGAGTAGCTATTTTAAAAATAAAACATCGCATGTTCTTACTTCAATGGATATAATTCGATTTATTCGTTTTCCAACTTCAACCATTTTATAGAGCATCAAGTGTAACAAATTCGGGAAGCAAACAATAATATACTAACTCAAACATAGGACTCGACAGTTCGCGATGGTCCGTGTTAAGTGCGGGCAAACACTGTTTCAAGAGGTTCCGCGCGCTATATTACTAGCTATTGCCCGCGGCTTCATTCGATTATAGCACAAACATTTAACCTTCACTTTATCCCCATTGGGGTGAAATATCACTAATCCTTAGAAAATATCATAAACTGAACTGAATTTTCATGGTTCTAGTTTTTTATTAGTACTAAGTAGTATTAGTTAAAAGTGTAATCTTCCACTTTTACATATATAGAAATAAGGATTTTTATAAGCATAATAAGATTAATATCCGTATATCTTGTAGATTAGGTAAATCTTATTGCTATCAAGCATTAAGCTTCTTATTATGTGCCTAAGTAAAGATTTATGAGCTGCATCTAAATTTTTACTACTCTATCTTACCTATGCGTATTGGATTAATGTTCGTTAATCCGTTTTGGTACATGAGTTAAGGAAAAGCTTGTATTCATTAATTCATTACTTTAATACATTCATACATTCATTAATTACTAGCGTATTCCTACAGCTCCCGCTATGTGTTTTCCTGTGTTAATCCAGATCATAAACTATCTTTGTGCCAAATTTCAATAAAACCCGACTATTCGTTTTACGCGAAAGAATAACAAACACACATACATACATACATCCTCACAAATTTCGCAGTTATAATATTAGTAAGTTTTTTTTTAAATATGTAACAATTTTATTTTCTTGCGTGCAAAAATACGTTACTAACAACGTACTTTTCACGAATAAAACAAACAAACTCTTTCAATTTAAAAGTTCAGAATTGAAACTGCATCGTTATATTCAGGTAAGATGCTTTTAGAAACGATACTTCTTACGGTGCCCAACACAAAGGTATTTTATTTTAACTGTAGGACATACCGTTAACATAAAACGTACCTATAACGTAACTAATTTAGTTTATATCTAGTACGGTTCCATCAAATGGAGTGCTGATCATACAACATTTATTAAAATATATTTAACTGGTTTAGGACTAAATAAAAAGTATTTTACATGCCTATTGCATTTTTCGTCATTGTTTCATCTTAAACTTGAAATATCTGCGTCAACCATTGCCTAAACGCATTAGTTACAAGTACAGCTTGGCCTGCACGACGTTTTATTGTTAATAGATGAATCACGGATCACGAAGACGATCACAGATGCATTGGTATTTCCTATGCCATACCACACTCTTCAAACCAGGTTACACTACAGTTATGTACTAGACTTTCATGGATGAATAGCAGTGGTGCCTCTAAACTTCAACTTTGCTTCATTTAGATCAAAACTCATGTCACAGAATAATTCATATGACTGATCGGTAAATGATTTATTTATAAACATACTTCTTTTATATTCAACACGTAGCCTCTAAAGAAATTCTCTTGAGAAAACCTGCTTGTTTCAAATAAATAACGGGTACACGTATCATAAGTGTCATCTTTTTGAAGTAGCCCAACGGGGCATTACCTCATTTCATGATTTCTCGACAAGTTTTTATGTGTAAAGTAAATGGATATACTCATAACGAAACTAGGATGGCCACAACAGCAAGTAGGTTTGGTTCCTTTAACTGATTCAGGTAAAAAGCAAATATCTAAGATGATCTGTAAGATATCTGTGTAATCAGTGATTGAACCCAGAGTTCATCGTGGAACAGGCTAACAGGTACGAACAACAAGAGTTTTATTACCCGATTGCGTCAAAAGGAGGGTAATGTTTTTCAAGCTTATGTACTCGTATGTATGTCCAGTTTTTGGCACGTGCTACAGCCCAAACGGCTTCCGGCTTGACGGGTTGTGACATATGACATATCATTGGAATCTTCTCAATTTGCAAGGTGAAATAGGCTACATAAATTTAAAAAATGGCGCCGGTAAATTGGATAAAAAGGGGTAAGGGAATACTTTTTTACTGTCATGACAATATGGGTATTAAATTTAAACTAGTAAATAGTCGGTATAGTATAGCACGACCCCTTATATTCCCGATCTGTGGGAAACGACTAAATAATAAAAACCAGGAGATAGACAGCAGCGTCTTACTGTGTAAGATTAACACCCACTGCGCTCACCAACACTCATGTCAGATGTGGTCAATATTTGTGATCCAGTTGAGAAAGGCCTAGCAGAGAACTTCAAAAGGCTGATGTATGGATAGCACTTTCAGATTCATATGACTAATTAATATGTTAATAAAGAGAATATTTCTATTGGAATTTTCGATCGACATCTCCTTGATTCCATGATTTTGAAAGAATACAGCTTGTTTCGATTGTGACCATTATTTTCCATATGATTCACCGCGGCCTTTATCTATGTCAAAATTTCAAATTACCAGGCATTCTGCTTGACAAAGTTTATTGTCCACATTGCCCTTTATTGCCTCGTTTCGGCTTTTATATAATAGAAGTCCGCTACTTTTCAAGCATTGCTAAATCTGTTACTTTTATTACGATTGCTTATTTTATTACTTTCTTTATATACCTACGATTCAAAGTATTGACAACGCTTTTCCTATACTTTCTCAATTTTTTTTTGCTTTTCTGCACTAGATTTTATATTTTTCAATTCAGGCATGAGTTCCTCTCATTTGTGGGTTCAACGGAGAGGATATACCGGAGTCTTACGAACTAAGGCTCCACTCCTGTTCAGAACGCCGTTTATCGAGTTAACGGGTACCCAAATGTATACTTCTGCGATCCCGATACTGTTAACTCTTCCCTAGTGCCTCGCACATTTCTGTACAAGATAAAGCTCGAATTATTTCATGCCGTACAACAGTTTTTGAGATGCACTTAGAAACACTCGATGCTTTAGTTTGGCGTAGGACACATGAGTGCAACCAAACTGCATTTGAAACTTTTTACATAACATTGCTGGAAACGATCTCACAATTGAAAGGAACGTAGAGCATGACTTACCGCGCTGCTCAGTACATCTGTGAATTAAAAATGTATAAGAAACGTTAAAATGATAGGTCTATAAATCATACAGTCGGTCTAAATAAAAAGCAGAAACAAGCTAGAGTTTTACTTGTTTGTTTTATAACCATTATAAATAACTAAAGCGATGTAAAAAATACTGTAAAAGTGTCGTGATATTTTGCAATATTTCATGCATTTTACCAAGAGTATCATTCACAACGTCAGCAGAATTTCATGTAAATATGAACAAGCACGTTCCGTGACGGCCATTGCCATATATCACGGCTAAATAAAGATAAACTAGATGACGTTTATTAATATTGAAGACCTTTGTGTAATACTACCATTTATCTTTATTAAAAAGGGTTATATTAATGTTCAGCATAAACACGAGAATATATTTTACGTACTTATGCAAACAACTATAAAAATCTAAAAACTAATATTCAATAACTTTATCACGTAAGGAATATCGTTATAATAGTTTAGCATAATTATAAATACTCTACTATGTGCACTGTGTTCTTACAACATTAACATACTTGGAATATTGTAATATTGAGTAATAATAATTATTTACTGTACAATTAAAGTACCAAACTTTATTTACAGACATGTAGTATCTGTATATATATAAGGCAATTCCGGCTCACAGTTCTGCTGTGTTGCCCTTACAACACAGCAGAAGTGTACGTATCAGTAAAAAAATATATATAGATATATATCTACTTTCCGGCAAAACCCATACTTGGTACTATTCGCCCAAGTCTTAAAAGTTTGATAAAGCGACCGGAGTTTATTAGTCATAAAATTCTTTTTATGGCCACACCGGTGTTAAGGGCGTCATATTGCGACGTACCATGAACACCTGTCGTCATACTGGCCCTACTATGTACTTTATTATAGCAATAATTCAAAATCACGCTTATATTTTCGAGAATCAGAATAGTCGTTCAGTTTAACAGGTAACTGGTTAATAATTCTCTATACAGAAATCAGTAAATATAGATAATAAAATAGATAATAAATGGCAAATGTTGTAATCAGCATCAATTTTACGATTATATCAGTCAAACAAAATATACAATCAAAATATACAATACGTGTCACAACAAAATAAAAAGCACTGCAACGTAACCAGCAATTGCGTGCCCTTTGTTCGCCCGTTGTGTGCCCGTGCGCTATAGTAAATTTCGCGTTTCTTGCCTCTCTGAAATGTTTATAGGATATCAAATAAACCATACATTTAGCAGCCTATTGAGTTCCACTGTTACAGACATAGGCAATCCGTAATAGTTTTTTCACCGCACCTTGGTGACCTAAGTTTATGTTGATAATACGCTGTCACGATTACGACTAAATTAATATCACATCGCGTTTTCCGCGTCCAGTTGTTGCATTGACCGTTGTAAAGCAGCTGCGACCGACGATTCGCTTCTCTTTGCTCCGCTATCTAGATTCTGAAAGGCAGCTAAATCGTCGATCACCGCTTCAAAAGTAGGTAGGTTACGAACCTATAGGTAATTTTTTCACCGTGAGCGTCTAACAAGGTAACGTATCCGAGTTTACTACTGAATAAAATTAAAATTTACGAGTGTTCACACCCGTACAAAGTACGTGTGCGTATGTTGGCACAAATTGTTATGCTCCAATATTTTGTTTGAGAGACCATGTCTATATCTTTTCTCTGAACAACGCCAAACTTATATCGCATCGATTGAATGAATTCTCGTTTGGAATTGCAATTTTCGATCAAAGTTTGAGAAACAAAAATATATCAATAGTTCCAGAAATGTTCACAGAAAGATTTAATATCAGAATCGCTGGCATCCAATAGACAAATATCTAGTGGAATGATGCGTATTTGATTCACACTGCGTGCCTTTCGCTTTGTACAGAATCAGGGCTGCCAGGCATTAAATTTTAGTCAAATATGTTCGTGTTTCGTATTGTGAGTGTAAGTTTTGAATAGCAACTTTTTCTCGTGGATGTGGTAAAAAACGACCAAAGGACAAAATCCTGGATGAATAACAGCGTTTTCGCGTGGAACATCAACACCCATTGTGGTCACCATCACACATGCCAGATACAGTGACTATTAGTAAACTATGGGTGTTTAAGGGAGGCGAGAAATCAGTGGTGAGTACTTTTAGATTTGAGCCTCGCACTAATGTTGAACTTCAAATAACTAATCAAATCGTCATTAATTAGTGTAAAACAATTTAAATACCTGGCATTTAATTTAAGACAACTAAGTTCAATTTTTTTAGTAAAAAAACGAAATATCAGACTATTAGAAAAAAAATATGGTTTTTATATTTAGAGCTAGCGACCCTACACAATTGAACACGAGTCAAACGAAATACAAACGCTGAACATATTGCGAATGCCATGGCACATGCAAATGTCACTCTATTTGCTGGCTATTACATTGGACACTTTTGTGATATTATAAACTAATACAAACCTAAATGCCAAGCCATTAAAAAATTCAAAATCAGTCTATCTATATTTAAACTGGGTAATGTTTAAATTACTAAACAGATTTTGGTGAAAGTTTCAGTAAGTAACTTCGCGAGAAGTTAAAATGAAACTTTTGACTTTCAAATAATTTTATAACGAATTAAAAACTTTTCTCCTTTCTGTCAAAAATTTTACTATTCCAGTGTTGCTCCGTAAAAAACTACATGGAATGCACTATAAAAATGTCTTGTGTGCTTAAAGGATATCGATATTATGTTAGTCCATCACCCCTTCCATTACACTCCAGGCTAAAATCTCCTGTAGGAAGGAACAGAGTTACCACACATTTGCAAGTCCGCGACACTATAAATACTTTTACAAAACCAACCTTTTTATTTACTAAATCCATGCATTTGTGAGTGAAGTACGATAGGAAAGCTATCCTGTAAGTGATTATTTACTCACGATTGGGGCTCACGAACGCTCGTTGTTTCCAATTGATTGAAAAATAGATGCATTAATAGTAGTCTCTACAAAGTCTTCACGACAATACAACTAAGTAGTACCAACTACTCAGTGAAGTCACGATTGCGGGGAAACCATGTAATTAAGGATCCAATGAGCATCTCCACCACAAAATGTCGTCTGAATCCGTGACGAATTTTAAATTACAGTCACTGCATCAGAATAATAGTGTCGACAAGTGATGTCGGCCAGATGAATGAAGGGTTTGGAATTCGATTCATTCTCAACCAGGAATCTTACTTATATAATTATAATTAATAGATTTCCGTTAGTGTTCGAGTGTTATAATGTGTACTTATGTTGTATTTGTGAGTGTTCGAGGTGAACACAACACAAGAAATCCTATTTAATTTAAAGCTATGTGTAAAAAACCTATATAAAGCAGTTTACACAAACAGAACGTACATATTGCAACACACTAGATGCATTTCCACAATAGCTAATAGCCTAATTGTTTAAGAATATTAGAAAAGCATCTTTATTGACTGTTGCCCGGACAACCATGGGTCTCCTTACAAAAAACGAAGAGTTTAGAGAAACTTTTATAATTATCCATCACATCGGCTTATAACTTACATAAACCAGTTATATAATTCTAAGTCAATGC
>MOOZ01001055.1:237797-249387 GCA_002930495.1 Cecropterus lyciades
TATTCGTTTGAAATACATGTTTCCCGCATCTAACACCGAAAGAATTTTTCAAATCGGACCAGTAGTTCCTGAGATTAGCGCGTTCAAACAAACAAACTCTTTAGCTTTATAATATTAGTATAGATACAAGTATATAAGTAATAAGAGCACAAATATCATAATTGAATGTTATTGAAATTGAATATATAATATTATGTTCCATTGTATATTTTTTATAGTATGGAAGTAGCAAACGAGCATGCCGCTCACCTGATAGTAAGTGGCTACTGCCGCCCATGGACATCTGTAATCAACCCTAGGTAAGTTCCAAATCTCACCTAAGGTTAGCTACAGATGCGTTGCTACCCCTAAGGACTAAGGAACAGAATATCGAAATCAGAAACTCGGAAAAGAATATCTCTTCAGACCAGAACTCAGACTCAGCACATAACACTGCTGTTATTAGGTAGATATAGGTGCGATGGTGGTGCTTCCGAAGTCGAACCACAAAGAGTTCTACCACTTGTATTGTACTCGTCAATATTATCCGATGTCAGTGATATAGGTACCTACATTTAAAATCATTAAATTTTTAAAAACACACGAATTAACTCTTAATATCTATAGAATTAAATCTTAACGTATTTTAAATTACTTCTTTATTAATTTTACCTAATTAAAACATTCTTGTAGAATTAGAAGTTATGTGGATATTTGTGGATAATTGAATGTAACTTTTAAGAGAAAAGTAAAGCAGAGTAGCCTTTTAGAATACACTAAAACTCGAAGTGCACTCAAAATTTTGCCTTTATATCCTCGCTGCGTGGTTGACTGATTTACATATTCGGAACTTTGAATCGAGCTCCTCAAAGTTTTCTATACGTATCTGGATGTTTGGAACTTTGCTAGTCGCAAGCGTCCCTGGATTCAACTTTACGAATGAATAAATTTGATTGAAAAATATATATCTGTAATTTCACGACTATTGAAACACATGACTTTAAAGAAAACATTAATTGTATGTATTATATGACATGTTCTTATTTAGTATCGTATTTTAGTACAGCATAGATGATAGAAGCTGTTCTCAAATCTACTCGTATTTTAAATATTTTTTATATTATAGAATTGCTAAGTGCCATCCATGAGACACCTTTGATATCGGGCCTTGTATAATATAATCTCTACGTTTTATAAGGTAGAAATAGGTATCGCTTTGGAGTCGAGCCACAAAGGTTTCATCACATTGAAAAAGTATAATGGAATTACATTCTCGAATAATACATTATAACACTGAAGAAACAAAAACGAAATGTATAAAATGTATATACATTAAACAGTTATTATGACCCCATATTATATCCCGTGTTATATGGATCCTAGTAATTATTAAAATCTTAGTTTTTAAGAGTTGTCAAAAACTAAGCAATGAATGTTTTTGAATACCTATATCAAAAGAGGTAGAGTAGGATGTAAACATTTGTGACACAAACCACAATACAAGTAAATTTCCAAATGTCATTCTAATTAATAAATATAATAAATCAATCTTATTACCAAAGCCTATAATATAATTTATTTGTAACTGATGGAACTTCATCAACGATTTGATTAAATATTGATCCAAGTATTCCCTCAAGGCGATGTCGAAAGACTAAATTATTTACGACATGATGTTAAATGAACCTGAAAGGACCTTTTTAATAGTGACATACTCAAATACTTAAGAGAAATTGTTATAAAATTGTTTTAAGTAACATTATTAAAGTATAGGGTTACACAGCTAAGTGTAATCTGGAGTCATTCTTAAGAATCTAGATATTTTCCAATGCTAACTTGTACCTATCCTATTTTTTTTAATGTCATCACTTGATTAAACTTTATGTTAATTTCATCATAAACTATAATATCTGTCATATATCCATTAATTAAATAGATCAAACCCATTCGAAGTATTATTCACATGATATATTATTTACTTTTTTGCTTGTAATATACAGTAATTTGACATATTAGTTAGCCTTATCTATATGTGTTAACATAAAGTTACGATTCCCATACTTGTTTATATGGCTGATTTTGCTGGCTGTGGCACTAGCCACTAGGCCTATACTAATAGGTATATAAGAAAAAAAGAAAGAAATATTTTTTATATAGTTTAATACAAAAATCATCAACTTATTACTATATTACATTGACCGAAGGTGTCCTCTTCACTTACATTTGCAGACAATTATGGTCACGTACAACGCTATTCTCTGCAGTCTAAAACAAAAGTTAGACGTAAGTAAGATGATGTCAAGAAAATATCCAGCATTTTCTTTCTTAAAATGACTCTCGACCCTACACTGTGTACTATAGGAACGCCATACAACAACTAATAACCTTTCACGAACGTACAAAAGACCGACACATGCGGACACTAGCATTGAAATGTCTCTTCTGGTCCGTAATCCTATGATTAATGTTTGCTATTCAGTATAGACAAGAATACGCGAGCAGGCACGGTACAAGTCTCTTGATGAATAGACGCAGGGCTATTTGAAGTTGTCCATTGCTCACGGACTCACAATACCTGGGACGAGTGAAAATGTACATCTGTGCTTCTTAACCACGAAACGTACAGAATCATCTATGTAGAGTACACACTTCGACACCTTGAAATGTATTTGTAGTATACAAAATAGCTTTTTTAATACATGGATCTATTTTTACATCTATACTTAAATAGATTTAAAAATAGTAGGTACAATGTAAATATTTGCATTGAATTATTGTTAAACCTTAAGATAAGTCCTTATACCACGGTGATTCAGGTTATTTTGGAATTGTTCAAAATAGTTAAACAAGTTAATCTATCGCTGTTTTGGTTTGAGGTAATCTTAGTGGTATGTACAACGTACCGACAGGATTCGGTTCCCTATCTTGGCGCCAAGCGGCTCAACTTATACGTTAGAGTGCACAAGCGTGTAACGAACTTGCGCTGCGGTGAGCCTAACTCAATTTCCGTTAGGCAGCAAAATGTTCTACACAGCGCAAAATCAATATTGATAAACTAGTACCATTGTTAAAAAAAACACGACTGCTAAAAATGATTTTTTGTTCAAAATGATTTATGTTTAATCTAACGCATAGAGCGTCAAAATAGTCAAGTAAAAGTATTTGATATATATATACTTAGAATGGTCTATTTACTAGCTTTCATTTGATACCCATATTGTTGTGATAAAAAAAATCGTCCCTTCCCCCCCCTTATCCCCTATTTGCAGGCGCCATTTTCAAAAAATATACTTTCCAAACTGAGACGATTCTAATGATATATCGTACGTATATACGTCACAATCCTTCAAGCCGTTTGGGCTGTAGCGCGCTCCAAAGAAATGGACATACATACATACAAACAAACATACATACATACATACACTCGAAAAACATTACCCTCCTTTGACGCAGTCGAGTAAAAGTATCAGACTTAAGATGTATTTGTTTACATTGACAAGCTTGAAAAGTGTGAAATTTACGTTTTAGTATACGTGTTTATCTAAGAGTCTAAATAAAATTTTGTTTATAAAATGTCTCTTAGGTAAATAATCTGAATCGACAAGATTCACAGTTTTCTTTCTCCATACTTAGTGACTTATATATTACGCTGGATGATGACTACAGAACTGTATCCAATATGTTGAGCGCCGACTTCGGGACTCTACTAAACTAACATGTATTTAAATATGTTTTACTTTTTTCTAGCATTGAAGTCGGTTGTATTTTTTGTTGTAAAATTAATGTAAAGAATAACATAGAATAGAGTATACTAAACTTATAAAAACATACAAAAATGTATACATTTTAAGCATAAAGTGTAATTAACAGAAGCATCTTATAGGCTGACAGGATTTACAGCTTCCTCGACACTAAGCGGCTCAAGTAGCACAAGTTCCCGCTAGTGCACAAACGTGTAACGGACTTGCGCTATGGCGAGCCTAGTTCGATTTCCGTTAGGCATCGCAATGTTCCTAAACGCCTTTAACCAATATTGTTCAAAAAAATGTTTATCTTCAACACTACGTGGTCTCTTTGTTGAGATATAACATTTCAATTCGATTTTGCACTATAAGAGATTGAAGACTAAATTTATTGACAATTTCGAAAGAATCGTTGTTTTATTGGAAGTTTTCATTAAAACTTAGGAAAGGTACTCTAACCTACATTACATCATTCTTATATTCTCTATACCATAAAGTTCTATTTCGAGATTTCTGAAATTATGATATACCCTATAGAACCTTAATCCAAAGTAAGCGGATACGAACTTTACAAGGTATTCCAGTTGAAACATTTGTCTCTTATCTGTCTGTCCTCATAAAGTCAGTCTATTGAAAATTATTTATCTTTTGTTCCAGCAAGCACGAACTTAGTCGGGAAGTTCACGCAGAGCGTCCGGAGAATCGTTCAAGATGTTAAGGATGAAGGCACTTCCAGTAAGTACATTCGGCGCTTCCAGTTATATCATTGACTTTTGTTACTTATTTCATATCGCAGATTATTTTTCACAAACCTATATGTTTATATTTATAAATATTAAGTGTGTAACAAATATCAAGTATGAAATTTTGAAAGTTATGTTTGCTTCAAGAATAATCCTTATTATGTCACGTTAACGTAACGAAATTCAGTTTTTTGTGCGTTATTTTCCGCTCTTCGCTAAATATTTTGTAACAAAGTGGACGATTCATCTGTAGGTAATTAAATTTTAACAAATAAAACCATTTTTTCGTTGTATAAATGGATATTTTAAATTGTTCGTATTTTAAATTGAAATGTAACATTTACTAAATAATAATACAATTTTCCAACATTATTTCCGAAACAAAGTTTATTTATCGATAATGCCATTTTATACTTTACAACAATCCCGATAAACCTTTCGCTAAGCGCCAAAGTTATTTGTAAACTTTGAAAATCTAATATTTCATAAAACATTTTAGTTTGACGACGCATTGCATTTGATACCAGTTGTTATTGCTTTTAAAGGAGATTACGAATAAAGTTTTACAAAATGTTAATGGAGTTTACAACAAATTTTAATTGAAAAATGCTTTATAAAATCACCACGTTGTTATTAATATTTCAGTTACAGTCTGCTTATATGAACCACACATTATTTAGTGCCAAGTAGCTAACAGCAGTGGTAAAATAAAGTTATTAATTTTAACACGTTTTTATAAAAATCATGAAAGTATTTTTCATGCCATATCTATGCATTATAATACAATAATAAGTAGCAATACTTTTTGCACCATGTGGTGTAGTCTCTTTCCGTATATATCGTAACAGGCAACTAAGGACCAAAATTCAAGGGATAGGAACGTCTTTCTGTGTCACATCAACACTTACTGTGGTCGTCAATAGGCGCGGTGACTATTGGCGAAAAACCCTGTTAGTTCTTAGTACCTACGTCGGCAAAGGCGAAAAAAAAATTAAAGGGCAGATGGATGGATGAAATAATCTTTTGGTTCGAAATTAGGGCCTTTCTGATCCAAGTCACGTCTGATTTTTCGAAGTTATGTGTAATTAATTCTTTGTATGTACTTTAACAGTAAAGTTTCAATAGTTTGTAAGATGTGTAAAATTAAATAGAAGTTCTGTAAGGCGAAGAAGTCTACCCGTACCTGTACAGCTCTTAATTATGGTCTAAAACGTTCTATCTTTAAAAGACCTGTGCCACGTCTTGTATATTATTAACGATAAATCAATCTTGTAGTCTACGAAATGTCAAAAATTGCTATAATTTCATATGTCTATCTATATCAAACCCGCGTGATTCAGTACCTGTGGCATGTAGACTGACAAGACGTGGTTCCATAATTCAGTTTTTCAATTTCAATTTTTCCTATCCTATAGTGAATACTTCCAACTGCGGAATAATAAGAAAAGCAGATATAAGATCGTACAGCATAAGTGATTGCCTACGGGAAATCTAAATGCAAAGTGCAGGAACTTATTTGTAAGGAATAGAAAACGCATCCTTCCCCAGTTTTCAATTTCCTTGTATCTGAAACACGGAGTAAGATTGCTTCCGCCGGCTTTCTCCATGATTTCAAATATGAAACAAGAAGGGAACAGTACGTGCTAACTACATATAATATGTAGGTATGCTCTTAACTCCGGCGTTAGTGATAAGATCCATAAGTAGATATTTCAGCACCTCGTGCTGGAGATTTTCCTCCAAATACATGATATCATTGATTACACAACTGAATTTTCGAATGCGTTTATAACTAATCATTTTTTAACAGCGAAGGAATCATAGTCATATCATCTAGTTGCATGAATATGTTAATTGAGTTAACGTTAACAAATATCATATATTTTCTACTCGAATATTTTATTCCAATTATTAATTTTAGATCATACGTAGTGTAGAAAGTACTAGGTTCGATCATCGAACTAATTTATTCAAATAACCGATCCAAAAAAAACCTATTCCTAGACCTTTCGTATTCAGCAGCGTAAGAGAACTGTCGTTGATACTAGTCCATATAAAAAGGATAGTAAAGTATTTTTTACCCCACTGAGCACACTCTTTACGATAGGTTTAAATCGTGGTACTTGTTGCTCTGCGGTTTGTGGGCTACGCGTGTCCTAGTCGTTCATGGTAAATGGGTACTGAAGTACATAAACTAAAAGGGAAACGTCCTGTGAATTTTCACCGAGAATTTATTCAGTATTCAAACGTGATTCAGTATACTTTGGATATATCCCTTTCGTTTTACTGTCGGCTTTTTAACCTGAAAAACCGTAATTATGTTCTAAATATTGCTACTATTGCTATTTATTCTATTTTTATGACATGCATACTGAGTTATATATTAATTAATTAATTACCTCTAAATAATGTCTAAGTAAATTGAATAATATTGATTATATTATTTTTATGTGTTTTTCAGTCGTTACGTACTGTATTGTTCCTGGTACAGAACTAATCTCATTATAACACATGTATATTCGTCATATTTGGGCCATAGACAACCACATTCAGGACGTGTTACTATCGAGAAGTAGAGTAAGAAAAAAGACTGTGTGTTTATAAATCATATTTCTGAGCATAAGGATATTAAGACTTATTATACAAAAAACAATTAAGTAATCACTTATTTCGAATTCATGATTCTGAAAGGAGTACAGCCGTAGTTGTAGCGCCGACAACTGCTTTCGTAATATTCGTTTTATACATTTTCAAATCACAAAATTTCACAAGAAGTTCTACTTCAAAAATATTGTGAGTACTTCCGTAGGCCTACACAAAATAAAGTTTCATCTCATTTATTTCATTGAGCAAAAGCGAATTAGTTGACTTAAATAGTTCCTGAGCTAACTTCCCTAACGGTGTTTTCCTTCGTTAACGCGAGTGACAATAAAATTGAGCTATCGTATGCACAGCTTTGAATATTTAAATGTGCGTGACTAGAACTCGAAGGAAAGACGGTAATATATATCCACAACACATGAAATATCGCAATATCAATAAGACATCAAATTCAGTTGTAAGTTGTAATGTATAAAAATCGTGCAATAAATTACTTCCTTCCATTTCATGCTCCTTGCTTCCCCACTATTATTGCTAAGAGAACTAAGCCCAACGGTATGGTATTCGAAGTTTCTACCCTTGCATATGAAATATCGTCTACCTGTTGCCTTCACCAAATAAATCTAGTCCGAACACAAAATAAACCCCTGTAGCAAAGTTCCTTGCCAAAACCGTTATTTACTAGAGCCAAATATGGGAAGTAGTTTTTGTATTGAATGTTCATTTATTTTACACGCATGTTGTGCACAGCTTTTTTATAATATGGAGGTAGCAAACGAGCATGCAGTCCATCTGATGGTGAGTGGCCAGTGCTGCCCATGGACATCTATAATCAATCCTAATCTTACCTGAGGTAAGCCTCAGATACGTTGTTACCCCTGAATACTAATTTGGAACGCCTCGTATAAGTATATTTAACTTACCACATCCTTCAGATCAAAACACAGCAATGCATTATACTGTTGTTAATGGTTGTGAAAATAATGAAGTTTTGCATCATTTTGCACATCAGGAATTTAATAAATCCTTAAATAAACCGATAGTTCCAATGCACAATTACTTTAACAGTAATGCTAGTATAATTAATATATTATACTAGTATAATTCGTTAATACAACGAATTTTCACGGAAAAAAATTAATGCCTGCATTTCACGCTTATTCGCCAATTTACAATTACCTTTGAAACATTAACTAAAATCCCACAAATCCAACACGGAATTATATGAAAACGACGGCTGTTTGCATGCAAACGAATTCGTTTATGTGGATAATGCAATTATTTATCATTTCGCCCCGCGAGCGCTTTAATGATTGTCATTCGTAATAGGTCCAATTTAAGCTTCGTATTTAGCTTTTATTACCTTAAATCAGTGGTCGGCAACCCGTGGCTCGCGATTCTCTCTTTGTGACCCCTGGACGTTCCTAAAACTCTACTTGGCCACAAGTAGAGTTGCAGACCTTCGAATATAAAATCAAACTTGATCGATTTTTTTGTCATATACATAATATAATTCATTTTACTGACAAGCTTTTTACAGTTTTTTATTGATGACTACTATTTTCGCAAAGAAATTTCAGAGTAGGGTTCCGTTATTTTCTCACGTAGCTACTATGCGGCCCGTCTTATCAAAAAGTTGCCGAGCACTGCCGTAAATCATGATATCAATGAAAAAAATCATAACGCTCTGCATTGTTTTCGTTCTACTCAGGGATATCTCGTGTCACAGTTCATTTCTTGTAGGTTTTATGTTGATTACATTGTGATTCATTAACAGTTTACGAGGTGAGATACAATATATACAAATAAAAAACAAATATATATATATATATATATAATTATATATTTTTATGCTAGACACTCCCTTATGCAAGTATTTAATCGCTGTCATTTTTGAATGGGTAGAAATTCTAAGCTACAGATGCTTCCACCGACTTAGATTTTTTCCGCTTACTTCATTCTTACCGCTTACTTTCTTTACAATTACATCATTGTGACTATATTTGTATTATTTATGTTCAACAAAAATAGAATAACGATTACTAATTCTTAACAGGCCAACAGACAATATAAGATGCTTCAAAACAGTGTTAAATTAGTTTTATATCATAAAACTTAGACGCGTGTCATTAGGTTTATTTTTTAGGTTGTTATACGTAGCTTACGAAAAATAATTATGAAAAGGTCTTGATTTACTTATTCTGGTTTCCAACTTCTACATGTTCCATTTTCTGTTACCAGGCGGACAGACAAAAGAAGAGGTAATCGAAACTAACGAGCGTCTGCGCGCTGTCCGAGTGCGTCTAGACGAAAACTATGACACGGCGAAGAAGGCATTGGTGACCCTCATGGAGCGATACAGCGAGTCTAAGACCCAGAGGAATGTCTTCACCAGATACGCGATGCTCAAAGCTATGATAAAGGTAAATAAATTATTGATAAGGACAAAAAATATTATTATAAGATTACGCTTTCTTCACTCATGGCCCCACACTAGGATTTTCTCCTGTGTCGTGGGTACCATGGACACACACAAAGACGAATACACAAACACCCAGACCCAGAACAGAATCTAAACTCATCATTCAGATGTCTGTCTGGCCGGGGATCGAACCCGGAACCCACTGCATGTCAGACCGGTATGGTAACCGCTCCGCCATGCGGGAAGATTGTGTCAAGGTATAGGATTCATACATTATCTTAATTCACACTGTCTCTAGATTACTGCTGAGGAATTTGAGTCCTGAAAAATGTAATCATTTATGTGACATATATTAAAAATAAATAAAATAGACAAATATTAATGCAAATTAAAGAAGAAGTATGTTTATTTGGTACATAGTCTCGACTCATAGACGCTTGAACGCAACTCCATATTAAACTCTATTTGCCGAAGCCGATCACAAATGCATTGCAACTTTTTTCTAAATTAATCGGCATTCACGCAAGAACTTAGTTCACGCTGGGAAAGGGTGTATCGGTACTACCTACCTAGTTGAATAATAATGCGGTGTCGGATCTTTTTAATGTGTAACGTGTTATAGAAGCACTATTTACAACATTAAAATCATGTTTAGAGTTATTATATACCTATTTATGTTATTCTTAAGTTTTTCAGGAAATAGTCATGACCAACCCAGAAATATTACCCAATTAAGCCCTATCTCTTAAGTAATAAGGTATCTACTTTAATATAAACATCACGTTGGTTAAGAGCGGCTTGATAGAGAAAAGTAAAAAAGTGTACATATACTGGATCATTACATATTATTTATTATATTCGTCTACATAACATTAGAAAAGTATGCATTCCAACCCGTTTAAGTGAAATTACAAAAAGAAACATACTTTATAACGCATAAACTCATGAAAAATACGCATGTTAATTCTTACACTTCTGCACCGACCTCCTTTTTATGTTTTTTATACCACTACGATACATATTGTATATGCATCATTTCTATATCAGATAATAAAGGTTGATAAACGCGAAGCTTAAATCATAAAACAGCAATACCGCTGTGCGGTCATGTCGTTTATGCTCAATTTGCCAGTAAATTGCAACATCCGGCACAGACAGACGTTCAAATTAAAGCCGTATTAATCCCGAACACTGCTTACTATTCAGCACAACTCTCTAATTGATCTTGATAGACTGCCTTCTTTTTAATCAAGATGAAGAGACCCTTCCTATTTCATTTTACGGCCGCCTGATTACCGCCATTGTCACTTCACGCCTGGGGTTTCCAGGTGGCCGTATTTCACCGGACATAGGCTTACAATCGTGTCCAATCGTTTACAAATCCAATCCTATACATATTGATAGGCTTCTTGCGAAGTATTCAGTATTCACTACCTTGTTACGAATTAATAATAAACAAATAATAATATTTATATTTAGTTTACTTATTTGTTTAATAGAAACTTAATTTGGCACGCCGTGAGGGAGAAATAAGTACAAGTGTAACTATGTATGTAACGACAACGGTTACGAATGAACGTTACAATAATATTTTTTAATTATTTTATGTATGTCCACTTATCAAAATTATAACTTTTAAGTGTCATATCGACGTTTAAAGTTAATCTATCTCTTCCTAAATATGGCTCAACATACGTTGAAGTGCATCGCGCTCAGATCTGTATTGGGGGATGACCTTTCGCTCCCGACCGTGGTTCATGCCATGGTCGGAAGTGAAAGGTCGTGGCAGGCGGTGCGATCCTTCTGCGGAGCGGTAATGCTCGCGAAAGAGGTACAATTCGGTTTATCAAGGCTCGAGATGTCGTGTGTGCGTTCTGCACACACATCTCATGACACCTTGAGAGGGGCCCCTTCTTCTCGGGACGTGGTTGGCGTTAACAGCAGCGCCGACCAACGTTGCCAGGCCAACGTAATGTTAACACATCTCGTGACCCGTCAAAGAACGTCGAGAGGAACGCCGTGTAATTAATTAATTATCTCTTCCTAAATATATATACGTCGGAACACAAACTGCTCAAAAAACATAAATAATACATAAAAGA
>MOOZ01001055.1:270108-290085 GCA_002930495.1 Cecropterus lyciades
TACTGATCCAGGGGAGGGGGCGGTAATAGAGCTCAATCCCACATCGCCGTAAAATATATTTGCTCAAAATTGTTCAAGATCACATTCAAGAGCGAGACATAATTTTAGAAACAGAAGGACCTTATCCTCTCAAAATGTAAAATATAACATACTAGATGAAAATCCGGCTTCGTCCTGTTGAAATGTGACACATGCATAATCTTTTACAAAATGTAGGTAGATATAATCAACTAAAAGGTATTCAGAAGCGAATGAGGTGTATATAATATATACACCTCAGACTTAGAAGCAGATACTCGTAAAAGCTGCCAGTTCGCTAGACGCCACCACATGTAGTAGCTAGTTTACAGTTAAATATATTGGTCCCAGTTAAAAGAGCCGTTCTTATTATCAAATATCCCTTATTTCCATCGGGTTTAAAATTCATATTTCAATAAATTTTATTAGTAGTATAGCTTTAGTAATAGTCTTATCTTATCTTTTGAATAAAGGAAAAGATCCGGAATCCAACAATGACCAGAAATGTATTCAGGATAGCGGGTTCTTGTCAGAACATATGTAGCGAATCGGATCAGCCAACTTACAGATTGTTACATTTACTAAGATTCTCATGTTGCCTAAAATATAGCTGACTATTGCCACATTATTTATAATTATTTTTTTATATTTTAGCTTAGCGATAATCGAAAATTGGGCTATAGCCATATTATTTACAATTTAGCTTACATACATTTTAGCTTACCGAAGATTGACAATTGATAATTTCTAGTAATCAAAATAGTGATTTCTTTATTTAGCAAAAAATTTGATAAGTTGATTTGTGGCAAATGATAAATCAATATTTTAGTGTATATCATAACTTAGTGTACTAACATTTTTGTAACATACAACCTTTCGAAAGGTATCTTTCGAAGCTTACCTCCTAATATCTGTGTTCTAATAAACCGAGTTACTCTCCTGCCAGCCAACGTTTTAATAGCTAGTTGTTACCAATCTACCAAAAACTTATTAACCATCGCGTTTATGCGTAAGGGTGGCAGATTTAATTTATAATGAGGTAAAAGTTTTTAGGTCGCTACTGTGCCATCTAATAAGACGCTCCCGTAATTTTTCCAGCAATTTTCCAACGTCGACAAAATTCAGTTTCGGTCTGAATCTAAATTATTTCGATTCTACAATTCTCCCTTGGGCTACGTCATCATATGAATTGCAAAATGTACTGGGATAGAAACACGTAATATATACGAGTACGTGTTATATTTGCTATACTGTTAACTATATACGAATCATACAGTTTTGGTAATATATTTTATTTCTTTTTTTTACAATAATTAAGTAGCAGACGACCACGCTACCTGATACTGAGTGGTCACAGCTGACCTTAAAATCACTAAAAAGACGCTTTGTACACTCATAGCTCCACACTAGGATTTACTCCTGTGTCGTGGGTACCATGGACACACAAAGACTAATACACAAACACCCAGACCCAGGACAGAATCTAAACTCATCATTCAAATGACTGTCTGGCCGGGGATCGAACCCGGAACCCACTGCGTGTCAGTCCGGTATGGCGACCGCTCCGCCAGGCGGGTCGTCAAACTAATAAACTAAGCAACTTTATAAAGAAGAGGGTACCTGTAATTAATCACAGACACGATGCCAATCCTGAAGATTACTGTCACCTAAAATATAGTTCAACATCATCGACATTATTTCTGTCTTGTGTCCGTGTAATTTTAAAAACGGCATCATTTTACTGATTAATTAAACTTTTCAGCTTTTCATACAAGAGAACTGTAAAGATTATTTAATTCTACTCTAAACTTCGCACTTGATAAGCGAGGTTAACTATGTCCAAACTCCCTGTCTCTCTAAGAGGAAACCTGTGCCTAGGATAGAAATAGGTTGATGAAAATTACATAAAGGTTCTAACACAAAAAAAAAAAAACAAAAGTTATTAATTGTAATTGGCAAAACGTTTACGTTTAGACTGACTACATATATATAAACATTATATATCAGTATGTAGGTACTACGAGGAAAATGTCGTTCTATTGAACAAATATTTTCATTCGTTTTGATACTACAAAAATGTTTGTACAATTCGATCTCATTTATGTGACGAACTACGGATGGGACATGAAGTAAAAGGATGTCCAAATAAGTTAATTACAATTTGTTCCGAAACTCCAAAAGTACCTGGGGACTACTTGAAGATAAAAACATTGTTCGAAACTCCATGTCTTCACAAACTTTTGCGACTATCTCTCACTTACATACTGCAGCACATTATTTACATAAGTATATTCTATAGAAAAACTAATCTTAACAATCTTAGTTCTATAAGTGTTAAATAAAACCATTACGAGGAATCGTATGAATTTTTTTCAATGTATTTACTCGTATGGCTTTGAAATAAGTAGTTTTTAATGTTCAATGAAACATCTTATCATTTTACATCAAGTGGAACTCATTAACAGTTGTAAGAGGGAAAAATTTGGAAGTGGTGGAATTTTAATGACTAATTAAACACGTTGCAATTCCAGATAGGTAGCTTAATATTTTCATTTACTACTCATTCGTAAAGTATAAAACAAGTATAACAACGATTTTTTCACTCATAGCACAATTTTATTATATATGCTATACCGACCACTACGCCACGTGTGAAGTTTGTCTTAAAATTCATTCGCCAAGTTACCAACCTCAAATGTACGTAGATGCAGAAAGCACTTTTCGCAAGATTCAACCGACGTTCTCTGTAAAAAACGTGAATAATTGATGTCAAACTGCAAAGTGCATGTAGCGAAGCCAACGAGCGAGGTACAGATGTTTTAGAAATTGAATAACAAGAATTTAATCTCGCTGAAGTCTGAATTTGTGGACAGTAGAGAAATTTGATTGTTAACAAAGTTTCGTCTGGTTTTCAGCTCATGAAGGCATTCAAGTTCTTAAATTCTTTATGCTCGTCTATATAAAAATATCTGTGCAAAATATCCTGCTTTACTGACTAATTTTGATTCTGGGTCTGGGTGTTTCTGTACTGGGTTGTATGTGTAGAAAGGGGTTTTTATTATCATTTACAAACGTTTACAAATAACAATAACAAAAAAACTGTTGTGTTACTCCCAAAAGCATTATCAAATCCTGTACACGATTTCTCAAAGAAAATTTCGTATTTCCTTGAATTAAGTACTTAGCGGCAGTAATAATGTGATTATTTGCAAAATGCATAATGCAGTGTTAACGGGCGCAGTAAATCTCTCCGGCGACGTGAGCTGAAATATTTATGAAGGCGTTCCGTGCAACGGATCCTATACGGCTTCTAGCACAACACTATTCTGAAAACAATATTCATGATGGAAATTGTACACTTTCCTCGGTTTTAATAAGTCGGACAGATGTTTTTTAAGTGAAATTTGCTGCAAATTTAAATTTCAGTCGCTGTTTTCGCTATCAAAAAATGGTTTTCATTCTTTTATGACATTTTTAGTAATTTGTAGCAAATATTGTAATATTATTGTAGGTAAGATTCAACCGAATAGGACTCATCGCCATACCTATTTCAAACGTGAAGTTATTCGTGTGTTTCGTTAAAAGGATATGAAAGGGAAGGATTCCGGGTGACTTAAACACGATCGACTTCAGGTAGAACCTCTATTCTATTTGGAGTTGGTTACAGTTGTCCACGGGTAGCAAGCAGTGACCACTTACCATCAGGTAGGATGCATCGTTTACTACTTCAAATTCATAAAAAAAAGTTATAAAATAATAGGCTTCACGGTATATTTCATTTTTTCCTTTTAATAGCGAATCAGTTCACTTAATCAATCCATACCAGATCCTTCTTACACGGCCCCCGATGAAGAGTGACGCGCGAACTGTCGTCCGCAGCGACTCTACCAGTACTCGTGCTTACGGTCTATTGTATATATTATTAAATACTTATTTTTTCTGTATGTGTTTTGCTAATAAACAACAAATAACAATATCGAGCTGTACTGTTACCTGGTTTCAAGGTTGTAATAATGTGCAGAAATACAAATCTTTTCCACTTGTCTATGGGATAACGTTTCTATAACGAACATCAGATAATACTTGTAGGGTACCAAAGTTTTCCTTTTTCTACATAGTTTCATCTACATTGTTTTTAAAATTGCTAGTAATATTAACCAGCAGTTAAATTCATTAATAAAAACACTCTTCATTTAGTGGAATTGAGATGGTTTCAATTTAACGATTGACGACATTGACATCTTTTCCATTTAATCAATTTATACATAATGTTTTTAAATTATTAATCCTATTAAATATAAAAGCAGCAAGATCCCTTTGGAGAAAAGAAATAATTACTGAAAAGTTACATAAGAAGTAGTTAAAAATATTTAAGTCCTTTATCTCTAGCTTTTAAAAGTTAAACTAAATGTAGTAAGTAAGCACAAAAGCTACTTTAAAGCCTCAATATTGAGAATATTAAAAATGTCATTCTTTCCTTACGGGCCATTGAAGCGGATTGCCTGAAAATGTCATCCCACTCTCCCGTATTCCAAGCTAAGAGGATTGAAATGAATTTTTTATGTATCTCAATTCAGATCTGCCAGACTGTATTTAGCCTTTAGTTCTGTGCAAGTATCTGAATGCAAGGATAGTGGAATGTGAAAATGGATATCTCATCAACCTTATAGATATTGAATTCCTCCTTTAGTTACAAGTAAAGGTGTTTATTTTTAATATGAAACAATTATGATTTGGTATCTTGTTTAATTTTTACGTTGTATATTTATTATAGAATTGATAAAATTATTACAAATTCTGGCATAAACGTAATGATTATTTATCAAGTATTTTAGTATTTTTCAACTTAAATTATTATTTATTGTATTTTTGCTAAATTCTGTACTAATATTTTCCATGTATATTACTAAGAAAGAGATTTAATTCGATTGTTTGTTTGTTAATTCGTAGTAGTACTTTAGTTGAAAGTCTGAAACTCTCTGATTGAGACCACCAACCACCTACTAAAGAAGTTCAAAACTATATATTACCTACTCGCTATAGCTAATTACTTCAAAATATTATTTAGTTAATTCTTAGTAGTCGTTTAAACGAATATCTGAAACTGACCGAATGAGACCACCAAACACCTAAAAATGTTCAAAATAATATACGAGTAGTAGGTACTACTCGTATATAATTTTTAACATTTTTAGGAGGACTTTTTTCTACAGCGAGTAGGTACTCGCTGTAGAAAAAAGTAATTGCTTGAAAATATTATTCAGCCAAAGTGATTTTCCTTTTCGCGTCCAAAGTATAATTTCTTTTTCCTACTACAATCTATTTCAGCTTTTCTAACTTAAAATTTCCAGCAATTCATTCTGAAATTCCCAGCTTTTCTAAGTATTCTTATTTCTCCTAATAACTAAAACCGTTTCTTATTATCTTTTATACCAATTGCAAATGCTAATACCTTTCACAAGTAATTTTTGAAGTGAAACTTATTTAGAATCACTGTGATTTGAAACTCAATGAAAACAAAACGAAACGAAAATACGTCACGATAAAGAAACCATCACATAAATGTATAGGATTGACATTATACTATAATTTTTATGTTGATATCTATGTAATGTACTGTTGTTATACATTAAAATATAAAAATATTTTTTTAGCTTGGTACAAAATAATAAGGCATTCCTGATACTCTATCTATCTCAATCTCTCGTAGTCTACTTTTCAGAAGTTTCACTACTGTCGTGTGTCAATACACACACATACACTTTTTTCAATATATATGCTTTGAAGAGCATTATGTTTAAGTTCTCTCTTTAACAACTCTCTTCTTTGTAAATATCCAAATCTATTACAAATTCTTTCAATAAGTTCGTTATAGAGTTACGCCGGTTATGTGTAGAATGTTGGCCAATATTCCTTCTTACCCTCAGGGTACGCAGCTGACACGTGTATCATACTAAGTAGGGAAAATATTGTTTGATACTACTGTTATGGGGAACCCTTAGCTATATAAGTTTGTCCAGATTTTTCTTTACATTTAAAACAAGCGCACATATAAATTCATTGTAAGTATGCAAATTATTTAAGAGCATTTTTATATCACAGCTCTATATTCAAGGTAATTAAAATAATCAAAGATAACTAATAAGTCGTATCAATTAGGCCCTAACCATTCTAGAAGAATTGCACATGAGACCTCCTTAATTCGCCTCAATTATATAAGTCAGTGAGCATCTCCTTTCCCCTTCCACCTAAACGCAAGAACTGCTACGCGCTAGAAGGCTTGACTGTGTATCATCACATAACCACATGAACATAAACGCTTTATACACTCATAGCCCCACAGTAGGATTTTCTCCTGTGTCGTGGGTGCCATGGACTCACAAAGACTCATCATTCAGATGTCTCCCTGGCCGGGGATCGAGCCCGGGACCCACTGCGTGTCAGACCGGTATTCGGTCGTCATCAACTGATAAATATTATTTGACCACCTTTAGACTACTTTATTAGAACGATTTAAGGCTTATATAGTCAGCCCACTATAATTTTTTTTTTTTTATCAGACTAGCAAACTAGCTTGCTGTCCAACCTGATGTAACTGGTTACTGCCGCCCATGGACATCTGTAAGCAACTTTATATAGAGTAGGGTTCTATCTGAAGTCGATCATAGATTTGTTGCTACTCACAAGGACAAGATAGTCATCTGATATGAAAGTGAACCGGCAAGGAAGCAAGGCGAATTACCAGTACTAAAAAACAAGAGAATGGAATATCTCGAAGCACTAAGTACTTAAGTATTGACTGTTCGGCAAACCGACTGCCGCGGATGCCTCGAACGGGAAATAGAAATTTACTTTTCTCTTTTCCTTGACGCTTGCAAATCCTTGAACTTATAACATTAATTTAACACACCATTAGGTTTTTTTATTCAAATTTAGTAAAATAAAATATATACTTTTAAGTACTTTTGACTGTGATTAATTTATTCCTCACTGGAGGTTAAAATCAAAAGACCACCACCCAGACAAAAGGCTACCAACTCATAAAAACAAGCTACAAACTATGAAAATATAAACACTATAAATTATGACAAAAACTCACTGACAGTAGCAGAATAAAAAATATTTTCTATAACCTTGAACGCAAAAATTAATTACTTTACAATCATATTATAAGTTTTATTATCGTTTGTTTGCTTATATCGTCTTAATAAATAGGTGTGTGTTAGCATTTATCTGAAAGATAGGAGGAGATTTAGATGCGTTGAATAAGCATGTCTCCCTTACCACACCCTTCGAACCATAAAGAAGTACTACGCACAGTATGTTTATATGCACTGCTGTACTATATGACAGATAATACTTAAATTTTTGGCTGATTTAGGTTGAAACAATATAGCAGAAACTAGTGTGACGGTTTCATCAGTTTTGAATAAATTCTCACACTCTTACCGATTAACCTTTTCCAATGAATGAAAAGAAATTTAAGACTATTATTATAAGACGTATTATTATGGTTAAATGCCGTTTATCGGTTGCAATTGGCGCCGGTCCAACAAACTTATCCACTTTAAGACATGATTGCACTCGGGCGGCACTGGTCGTTTGTTAGAATTAACTTCCAGCCGGTCTGCGATCGAGAATTTTACAACGTCCTCTCGGAAGCCTTACAAGATTAGACGATGTTGGCTAAAAGTGATAAATGGCGCTCTGTTCGACAAACGCGAGTTTAAAATTCTCACAGTTGTTCGAATATGACGTTATCGTCATATTCATTCATACAGAAGCTAGCAAAGTAGTAGATACATATACATCCACGGGACGTTTCAACGTAATCCTTAAGCGTAGCAACCCATATGTCAGCAGTTGGCTTCCTCACCATCAATCTTTTTCCGTCAAACACGAAGCCTTAGAGAGAAAAGATATCGACTACAATCCACACTAGCGTAGTACGGATTGGTAGATTTCACTCACCTTACGGAGATTTCACTTTCGTAGAACTTTCAGGTAGCACATAATGTTATGTTTTACGGTTTGATTTAGTGATAATTAATTTCTAATACCATCACAGCTTAAAAAAATTACGATGCTTGCCTAGAATTCAAATCCTAGACATCCAAAATGAAAAGCCAAATTTAAACCATCTGGCTATTACTGGATGGACTCTTATTGCATGTGGATATTTTAACAGATGTTTATACTCGTAAAATCACTTAAATATCTACCAAATACACTAGTCGTAAATGATAAAAATATAGTTGTACTATATACAACACTACTCTTGAAATTAAAGTAATTAATTTTTAATTTTCACGCTTAGTAATAAAATTGTTACTAAAGTTTTAATCGTTTAATGGTCGACAGCATTATTAACCAACAAAATTAATCCTTTCGAGTAAAAGGACTTGAATGAAACAAGAAAGTTCGGAGCGGTCAAAGGTACAATTTTCACTGACTAGCTATTGAAAGAATTTTCAATAACTCAAAAAACCCGTTGAACAGAGAACGTTATTCTCGCTAAACAGAAATTGTTAGCGTTTATTTCACGCTAAAAATAATAACGAGGGAGTTTCTGTTGTCGCTGTTTCAAAGCTGGCTTTAACTTTCCGTGTGCCTGTTGATGTTCGTTGTGAAATTAAAAGTTTAAATTACTACAGCCTTATTATTTTTGCCATGTTTATCCGTAAAACGTACGAGTGCTTTTGTCATAAATCCAAATAAAGTATATCTGAAAGAGCCTTAAACTCTTTTAGGATTCATAAATCAATAGTGACACTCCTTGCCTAAATAATAGTAATTCATTCATTGCGTGTATTTTTGTCTATGTCTATGTCTAATAATGTAATGACAACCGAAATCTCCTACATAACCGAAACGTACGTTTAAAATAAATACATCATGAGATCAACAACTGGTTGTAGGCTGCATTGTAAAAACTTTCTTACCGCCGCGAATTCCGGTCAATAGTGATCCTTTTATGCGATACTATTCGATTGCACAATAATAAGGGATGTGTTTCTTAATGAATTCTTTTCAAGCCTGGCTATCGAAATAATTCTAACTATGTATTTACCATTTTTATCAAAATTGGCCTCGTTAAACCTCGTTATTTCCGCATTTTCGCTATTTATAGTTTTCAATCTGGCTAACAACGCGCACTTAAAAATGTCACCAGTATAATAAACCTGTAAGTAGTTATTTATATTTGTATGTTGCACCTAGGTAATATTAAACTAAATCTTAGCAATAAAAAGGATTCCAGTAACTGTTGCAATAAATGCTTGAACTCCAGCAAAACGCCCTAACAGCAATCGTAAAACGAAACGATGTTACGTCGCAGTAAATTAGCAATTATATTCAAATTTACTACATTCATGGCGCCTACTTTAATTTTAGTATTTGACCTGAAAACTTGACTTCAACATTATATATGTATACTTACGAAAATATATTTTCCGTCGTTCAGTCATAATTTCCCGTGGATGTTTTGTATCCATTGCGCATGTTATCGTACAAATAATTGCGCTTCTATTATGCTATGATAAGTTTATTTAATCAACGTGTTTAAATCATTAAAAGACCGAATTTATAATATTTAAACTAAATAAAACGAAATATGAAATAAGTGTCTTTCTTCGTTATAGTGACGATAAAAATTTTAAGAACACAATTTTCTTCGTCCAAAAATGCAAACTCGCCGAGATAAAGCAGTGAACTTTTACAACAAATCTCCGTTCCAATTAGGAATAAACTTGCAACAGTTACAAGAGCGTGAAAGTACTGTGAAGAGCAATGAAAATAAAAACTCAAAGTTGTGCCTTAAATTCTACTTAGCCGCGGTTCTTTTCAAATATTTTATCCGACTACTTATCCACCTTGTTTGCAAAGTTTGCATAATACTAAGTTATTACTTTGTAGCGTCCGTAGAATGTTCGTAGTTAAAACCCCGGTAAAACACCTAGTACGAGTTTATTAAGTTTCCTAAAACAATCACCGTTTACGTGTTCACTTCACATTGCAATTGCAAAAGACCGTTTTAAGGAAACGTAATTAACTCTTACTGCAGTCGTTTATAGAATCTGATCGTATGCTGGTGGAAAATTGTCTGTAGTCAATCAAATAATTAATCTTACTACTGTATCACCCAATGTCAGATGAGAATGGGATCATGGGAAATACAAGTACTCCTTCGTGAAATGCGGATGTAGAGTGATAAATGAACGGTCTGCCTTTTGTCAAATAAATACAAAAGGTATCAACCCTTTCTCTTTAACCACTGTAGATAAACTCAGTATAACAAAATAAAACATAGAAAGTATGCATTTTAAAAGCCTCCTGTTTTTACACGTGGGATATAGGATATCTTAGGAATGGAGGGTATAAATTTAGATTTAGCATATGTCATTTTTTGTAAAAAAAAACTTTGTATGTAAATAATGTTAGTAAGTAACAAGTAAATGTTAAGAGTATTAAATGACAAGTGAAGGTGCACTTGTCTTTTGTCACTTGATCTTACAAGATTATCGCAACATATCAGATTATCCATCGAATAGCTATTCGAAATAAATACGCTTACGTCAATGGGGGTACCCATTGACGTAAGCCTATGTACAAATAGACACATAATAACAAATCTTGTAATTTTGGAATTTATATAACGTAAAAATTGCGTAATTAATAAGGTGCTATAACTTGTTATCATACATCAATCATGCAATGAACAATAGCGCGATATAATACAATTATATTTAAAACGTACTGCCTTTGAAAGCAAAAAATCCATCTGCCCATTTTGGGAGGCCTAAGTCCAGCAGTGGGCTGGACTTAGGCCTCCCAAAATGGAAGTTTTTGCTGATGGCAAAACCCCGTGACTCTACCTCAATAATCATCGCGCTTGGTATGGGAATGATAGTGCCTATCTCCTTTATTTTGTCCCTTTCTTGCCTCTTCCGACATCCACGGAAAGAGAGGGAATAATGCTATTAAAAACCTACACCACACGGCACAAAGCAATTTCGCAACGATGCTACGAATACAATTTATAAATTGACATTAATCGGTGCGAGGATTGCTGTAATGTGTTTAATTGGCAATTACTGGTAGCGAGCGGGGTTGTGGTCCATTTCTCTTACATGGAGGAAATAAGTCCGGCACTCCTTTGTGCATCAGTTTAAAACAAAAGTAACTCAATAAATGAACCAGTTCATTTCCCACTGAATGCTGAGTAAAGACGTACTTTGAGCCATTTCATTCAAAATAAAAGGAACCTGCCATTAAAAGAATTACTTTTAAAAAGTAAAAAGGTTGGTGGTTCAACAACTCCATTACTGCCAGACCTATTTCGGTCTAATAGGAGAAAAATAATTTTTGTGTTCTCGTTTAAAAGGTCCATATACTTACAAGTGGCATTCCAATTGCTCTGAGGCAACAAAGCATCCATAAAGCTTCATTATTTATTAGCTGACGATAACCTTGTTTATACTGCCGCTGAGTGAGAGGGTTTTAGATTATAGTCCATCGCGCTTGCCTAGTGCGAATTAGTAGACTTGACGCACATTTGAGACCTTAATATTTTTAAAGAACTCTCATATGTCACGGTTCATTCACGATGTTTTCCTTCGCTGCAAAGTAATGTACATTCATTTGTAAAACGCACATCAATTCAGAACTATTTAGAATCAATTCAAACCTCGGACCACCCGATTTAGTGAACAAGTTTAGGCTATCACAGCTCATAATTATTACAAATAGAAATGGAGATAAATTATATAGAAATTCTCAGTGTATTATTAACGATTTTTCAGGACGTCATCCGTCTGGAGACACAATACTGGTCACTGGTGGAGATCCCGAAACAGGAGAAAGCCGAGACAGTGCCAGCGTTCGTACTCCGAGCATGTGCCATCATGGAGAAGACGCAGAAATCCGGAGAAGGCGTGAAGACTTCTTCGAAACTGGCCGAAGAAGCTGCGGACCGGCGTGAACGGATAGAAAGACTGAATGGTAAGTAATAGAACACACACTTTTCAGAGATTAAAACTGGATTCTTTTACTTCTTTATGGACAGTAATCGATGAATCACAAGTAAAAAGTAAACTATATAGTTACCGACATGTAACATGAAGTGAGTAGTGAATAGTTGTTAACTTCAGTTAAATTTATTTTATTTTCGATAACATACATAATTTGCACAGCTTTTATCTAGGTACTACGTAGCTTTTCTTCGTATTTCGTGTCTCTGTTTAACAAAAATTATAAGCTAAGTTAGGTTTATTAACATGTGGAAGATTTCTTCATTTTACATGTGGAAGAAGTTCTTCATCATGACATAAACTATTTTCTCCACATTCATATAGAAGCACTACACTTCCCCTTTAAATTATAATTAAGTTAAAGTTGCAAATTTTGTCATGCAATATAAAAATTAAACGTACCAAATTTTTGTATTTAATCGGTGCTGATTAGTATAAGTAAATTCCCTAAATTACAACCGCCGCCAACTAAGCTTGCCGCTGGGGGTCAGTCGGCCCCGACGATTTCGAAGGGTGTCCCCCAACACCCACTGCCCGGTTGTCTTTCTAATTACATTCCGGCTCCAATCTTCTCCTCATGTGGAGTTAAAATTTAAATGGATTAACACTTATGCGAGTTTTATTTGGCTTGGCGAGGGAAAATGTAAAATATTCATCGTCTATAGCATTATTAAAATGTTTAATTATAAACAACATCCATGTTTTTACCCGACTGTATCATTACCCGACTGCGCCAGGAAGTAATTTATTTTTTTCGTGAGAATGTAAATATATATTATATAATATTTAATGTACATTTCTTTGGCACGCATTAAAACCTTGACGGCGACAAACGGCTTGACGGATTTAAACATCCAGAATATATATCTATATTCTAGCTTTCATTTGAAACTTATATCTTTACTGTATAAAAATATCTCTATATTTGCTCTCACACGCCCTATAATAACATAATATATGGCTCATGTCACTCGGACATTTGGGCTAAGTTTAACGATACCTTATATGCTAAAAACCATCAAGTAGGATTTCTGTTTGCTCCACCTTTTTATTTCTCGAGGCACAGGAATTTTCGACCAGCATTTCCCGAATATCTGGAGAAAATTTGAATTTGAATTGGATGAGATCAAATTAATGAAATGGTAATATTTTGTTACCATATATTGCACGTTTTACCCGACAGCCTCAGAAGGATGGTAATGTTTTTGAACGTATGTAAGCTCGAAAAACATTTCCCTACTCATACAGTTGGCCACATAAAAGGGATTTTTCTTAATTGTTGGTTATTATGAAGAATAACCTCTCCAAGTACAATTACATCCCTAAGCCTTGCCGCGACTCGGTGCCAACACTCATCCCTTCATAACGTTTTAAGGCGGAGGAACGCTTTTCCGCGACTTCTCGGCCTATTCTAATTACATTGTACTTATAATAAAAGTCGTTAGTTTTGAAGTTATTGTTCGGTTTTGAGGGTATGAAGAGATATACTTTTATAAATGGCATGGGATGTTAGCGAACTAGTATACAAACTCTCGTAGTTTTTATAAGTTAATCTATGTAACCATGTGGAAGTACCAATGTAGTTCGACCGGGGAAGTGCCACCGCCACACCTATTTATATGATGAAGTAATTCTCGCGTTTTGATGAAGGTGTGGTTGCCGACTCACTTTTGTATGAGGCGACCATCGTAGACCTGGGGATTAGCAACGCATCTGTGATTGACATCAGATAGAACCCAATATTCTACTCTTATATGAAGTCGCTTACAAATCGTACGACTATACTTAGGACTTACATAGGACTCTACTTACTCATCACTAAAGACAGCTATCGATGTATTGCTTCCCTTAAAGAAGTTACTAAGTTGGGAGGCCCTAAGTTGGGAGGCCTGCTGTAAATAAAGAGACAAGGGAGAGGTCTCACTTTATGTTGCCGTCCAAGTCAAGAGTAGACAGTACGCAGATACGCCTTAGTACGACTTATGTTGTTTCCTCAAAACGCTCATTGTTTTTGTTCTTGCCCATACATTGCAATGTACATACAATGTGGGTTTTTGTTTTCATTAACCTTGCAACAAACATTGAATTGATGGATGAAAACATAAACAATCATTGTTTTAAGGTAAAGTAATAAACTCGTACTAATGGCACAGTCCACATCATAATCGCAAAAACAAGTGACACCACACATAAGAAGACGGTGTCTTTATTGCAAACACACGTTTTTGTACTAAACAAAACGTAATCACTGCTTGCTTATATTTTGTCGCTGCCGCAAGGGTTCATTGTGGTACGAGCGAATAGGCACTTAGCTGCCAAAGTCGTACAACCTAACAAGTTTCACATTTGCAATCAAGCTATATTTTCACCTCTTCAAAATGTATCACAAACTCAGATAAGACCTCAAGTAAGAGAACTTTAACTTTAAGACTAACACCTTAATCCGGTGTTGATTATAGATGTCCATGGGCTGCAGTAACCACTTATCAACAAATGGACTTCATTCTCGTTTTCTACTTCAATATTATGAAATAAAATTAAGTACCACACTACCCACCCACATAAATCTCATTCATATAAGTTTTTTTCAACATACTATACAATAATATACTAAAATATACCATAATATACTTTGGCAACGATACATTAAATCAATTGAACATTTATGTATCCCCGTATCGTAACTGTCGGTATCGCTGAGACCCTCGTTAAATAAATCGGGGGTTGATTCCCGAATCTGAATTAAGCCGGTCCGGAACTCACTGCTGAACGCGAATTAAGTGCAAATAATAAAATGAGTTAAGCGAGACGGTTTTAGGTTTGACGTTTTTATTTTTGTATCTAAAGGCAAAGTCTATTACTAACTTTAATTTGGATTTTTTTTAATTCCATGAGTTCTTTTGTACTGTGAGTTTTGAGTTTAAATTATTTTTCCGTTATAGAACTAGTAACAGCGGGTGCAGTTCAATTATAAGTTTTTTCAAGATGGTAGAACTCTTTGTGGTTCAATTCCGGAAGCATCGCCACAACTATTTTTTGCTTATTAAAAGCAGTGTTATACGCTGCTGTGTTCTGGTTTGAAGGATGTGGTAATATACTAAAGGGTGGATATATCCGAGGTGTTCCTACTTAGTCCTCAGGTGTATCAATGTATCTGTGGCTAACCGCAGATAAGTCTCTGATCTTATCTGGGGTTAATTACAAATGCCGTGGGCGGCAGTCACTTACCATCAGATGGACTGCTTGCTCGTTTGCTATTTCCATATTATAAAAAAATGGCCATAGCGGTCCACTTCTGTGGATTCCTGCTAACAAGACAGGTGCTAAATTATATAAAAATATTTAAGACACAAATATACAGGAATTTTGTTAAAGGTTCAAACACTTATTCGTCATAGGTACGTCTTGTCCCTAAAATAGATATTCTATTGATTTTCTTAAAACAATAAATGTTCTTCCGCCACTTTTATGTGTAGTCCAAAGAACATGTTCTTTTTTTGTTTTTATAATGAGATTATTTAAAACTTATCTAATTTACACTTAATTTGTTTATTGATTCTTAAATGGGGAAAAATGGGGAAAATTATTTTTACACGTGGTTGATCAAAGGCCCGCGACGTTACTACGACTCAAATCTTCCTGACTGCATAGTTTGTGTAATTTTGCTTGCTATCTTGCACATCACGGGACATACAAGAGAAAAAGCAAAATTCTAATAAAGCGGCTAAACCACTTGTGAACTATGAAGAACACAAGCTTGTGTAACGATTCACAAGATATAAGAATTAAAGATTAAGTTTTTAATGCCATAATATATACTTACTGTTCTAGTTATAGAGCGACAGCTCTTTCATATTCAAAATACGGCTCTCCCACCTTAATACATTGTTGTAAACCGCTGTATTTCAGTGATTAGTACCAAGCATCTAAAACATCTGAGGAAATAGCAGCGAGGCCTTTATGTGACAAAATAACTGGGAATAGCTGCCAGAGCTTTGTGCGGTGTAAGTGAAATTATTTTTGCGACTTGTGAGCCCTCGGGAGCTGTAAACAGCTGCGGACGGACGTTTGTTTACAGACATTAAAACCTTATCCCCTTTCTGACAGTCAAATTAAAGTGAGCTGCGTTTTGCTATAAATTTATTTGATACATACGTTACCATTTGTTATATAATATGTTCGATATTTTCGGGCTCATGCGGTAAATAGAACATTAAGATATAAAATGATTTTTTACTTTGTACAATTAAAAACGTATAAATAGATAAAATTAGAATCTTACTTAAGGTTGACTACAGACTCGCTGCTACCCCAGAGGACTATTTTGGAATACTTCGGATTAGTACATAATATGTCACCTTTATCGTGCTCCACACACTGCAGCCCTTAAAACTCAAAAGGTTCTACCTCTTTCAAAATGTAGAACTGACGGGATTTTAGGGGTCATAGCGTGAACATGTGAAACTTTCAATTAATTTTGAATTTCATATTTTTCTATATCTATGAATATATTTTACAATTTGGAATGCATACTAGATCACCATATAGGTCACCTAAGCTTCCAGGTTCAAGGTCTGACCAAATGGTCTTCACCACTTTTAGTGACACTGATAAAGCATTTGGAACCTTGCATAACAATTTTAAAATATTTGATCAAATTTATGCATATATTCTAAAAACGCCTTAGCAAGAAACTAATACATACAACAGATTATTAAAGGTATACGTTTTATATTGTTTTGAAAGTAAAATATGTAGCAACATAAATTAATACAACACAAATCTTTTTCAGACATGACAACATCTCAAATAGAAACCGAGAACACCCAAATGACCAATGACTTGTACCGTCTGCTGAAGAAATACACCGGCCTGAGGAATCTCATCAGAGAGTTGAAGGTAACGTGCACCTCTTACCAACACTAAAATCTTTATTAGTTTAAATAAGATTATATGGGCATCTATGTGAATGTGATTTCCTTTTGACCCACTTACTTTTATCGTGGTCACGTTACGCCGTGACCACGATAAAAGTAAGTGGGTCAAAATATGGGCCATAAAGAAATTAAAAACCGTATTTCGTTAATACCTACATAATAATTGTATAAATTATCTTTTTCCACACGAAATACTTATCAAGGAGATCTGAACATCTCATATTTTTTTGTAACAATATCACAAGGACGTGGAGTCTGTTTCTCGTGCTTATGTTCTCGTCTTCACTAGCCTACCTCAGCGCTATTCAAAGGTTTCAAGATCTCAAAGTAAGAGTCGAAGGAAGTATCAGAATTAACCTTTCTTGTACTAGTAAACCGATCTGCGTAAATAAACATCACAGAACTGCCGGCTCATACCAAGAATAAGATCTAACCATAATTTATACGGGACGCAGTCTTAAGAATTCTATAGAATACGTGATCTAAATTCTTACAAGTATTGAATGATTTATATATTTTATCGATTTGACGAGCGCATTGTTTGTGGTAATTAAATGCATTTAATGAACATACCTTAGAACAGTTACTAGCGCTATTCTAAGATTTTTCCTGACGCAAATGTTAATGACTTCCTATTTTACTACAGAACTAATAAATAGCGTCGATAACAGTAAATTCCGTTATTTTCCAATAATTTATGTGTTCTACAAATAACAGGTGAATTAGTTGTAAAATATCTAAGCGATAAGCAAAGGTTTACATGACGCACATAATAGTTTAATAAATAAGAAAAATTAAATAGACTTTTACGTATTACTTATAAGTAAAAGCCTATTTATATACATAAACGCAATATAGCCCTCAATTTAAAAACTAAAAATTACTGTTGTTTCATATTACTTTGCTTTCTTTAGCACATACATATATCTTCTTTTCATATTGATAAATCTTTCATAGTTGTAAATCACTTTATCTCATTCAGAGCACTAGGACCCATTCATGGGATATTTCATTAAATAATTTGTGTTATGTCATAAATATTTAAAATTGAATTTACCTGTGCCCTTAGTGCGTATAACGTTTCCACAAAATCCAATGGCTAAAACGTAAACGGTGATAACTTTTTGAGGAAACGTAATTAACTCGAAAAATATCTATTTTCGAAATACATATTTTGAATACATGTGCCCAGGACGTATATTACAATAAAACTTTTAATTTTCAGTCGGAATACATGAGCTCCAAAGTGTATCCGATGTTCCCGCGGTACACGATGCTGAAGGACATGATCAAAGACATCATGCACGACCCAGACTACATGGAGGTCTGCCACGAGGTGGATCCGTAGCGCGGGGTGCGCAAATAGATGAGGAGCTCTTTCACCGACCGCCAGCGGTCGAGGCGTCGCTAGCTTGGAGAGGGAACGATCGGGAATGTGTCCACTTTTCTTGGAGATCGCGTGAACGCTTGTTCATTTGTGTAGGTTCTGGTGTAAATGCAGCGAAGGTATATGCTATGAATAATATGAGTACTTAGGCGAGTCTTGTAGTGATTTTCAACATTTTTGACACGTTTGAATTAAGTACAATTTATTAATCCTGGTACATCTTTACTAGACCATTCATACAATTGTATAATATATAATTTTAACATTCTGATACAATTTCATTTTAATTCTGATACAGTTTTATTTTAAGCTATGTAAGTTGGTCAATAGGTCAATAGGTTGTTCCTTTCTGTCTTTATTTATGTATATTGGAGTGAAATATTCATATGATTGCGTTTTAGACTGAAGCGATGGACTAGAAATAATCTAGGACGGCCCGGCCCCAGGAAAGGCTCCCTCGAACCTATATATCTACTACAAAACAAGTGCTATGTACCTTCGTTGTAATACACCAGTAGGAAATGCGAGTGAAGCTTTAATTAGAGGCCATGCTTGTGCTGATCAATGTTTAAGGAGTGGAAGAGATGGGAAACATCTGTTCGTGCTGCTAGCGACGAGTAGTGAGACGAGTACTCGTTTATTTTGCGCTACATTATTAATTGGACTGTTTATTCAGTGATTTTTGTGTGTTAAGTGTCTGTACTCGTCCCCGTTGCTTTGCATAACAATATGTATTGTATATTTATCTGTTACCGTCGTTCTGTGTTCCAAAATCAATGTTTCAATGTCATTTATATAAAATGTAAACATATCCTGTATGGATCAAAAAAATAGTGACTCAATATCATAAAGCATCAGCTAGTTTAAATGCGAAATAGTGTAATCTTGTTTATAATATTAACGACGATAAGTATCTTAATGAAAAATATCTAACTCCGTGTATAAAACCACTCGTACATGCCCTCGATTATCCTTAGAATAATATTAGATTAATTTTGCATACAATAGAATTGAGATTTATGGTCACGAAGTGATTTAATCCGATGCATATATCTAAACAACATATCTTCATATTTGTATCAGTAATATCAATAAATGATCATATCTTAAAGCACCAACATGAATTGTAGATATTGGTAATTAATCGCATATAAATTTATATATGTAAAGCTTTTAGGTATAAGGACTTGTTATGTGGGTATATTCATAGGTGTAAGCGAATGAATGTGCAAGTGTATAATTAGAAATGCCATTGTATGTGTTCAATGTTGACATAGTGAAGGAATGTAGCTAAGCAAGGTTATAGCCTTTAAACTTTGTTATGCTAATTCAAATGCTTAGTATTATTTACATGTATCCAAGTAGCCATGTGTATTTAACGCATATTTTAAATATACACATAATACGTGAATAAATCTGTATAATTTAAACTTATCTTATTGTCGTGTCATATCATTTCTGTATATATATAGTTTATTTGATTATTAATAAATCCTATTTACCACGGAACTTTAGTAAACTCTCAAATCATAAAAATGGGGGACTTTTGTTACAGTTCTGTCTTAGTTAATCTCTTTGGTCTATTTTTCGATATTATCGAACTTAT
>MOOZ01001055.1:298624-311116 GCA_002930495.1 Cecropterus lyciades
CTGACTTTACCAACTTATCGGCTTATTTTTAGTTATTATGTATATGCAATCTTATACTACTCATAAATATAGGCTAATAAGATAAAACTGTTCATATCGCATTTCAAATTCATAAAATATAGATATATAACGCATCTATTTTATTATCGGGATCTTAATAGTTTTTTAGATAAGATGGCTGTATGCCTATGTGACATATTTTTTATTGCTTTAATTCGGAGTATTTATGACGAAACAAGGCAATAAGCATATGAGGAAAGTATTATCCACACTTTGAGCCTTGATGTTGTACCTAAAAGTACAAAATAAATTGTAAAATTTAAACAATTTTCTACTTTAAAACAGTTTAAATTCTTAGTGCATTACAATATTTTTGTTACCTGCCTCTGTTATTCAATCTACCGCTTCTCAGGTATTTTAATGTTGGTACTTTATTGATACATTATTCAGTAACCAGGTGAAAAACTTCAGATATTATTTTAATCCACGCTCTAATAATATATGATTATGGAATTCCTGTTGTATTAACAAACATGCAAGACTCGTAACGGCATCGTACAGCATTGACCACAACATTGTTCCAATCTGACTTTCTTACTTCCCGTTTGCAAAGAATAATAACTACCTCTACCTATATTCTCAGCGTCTTGGATCTTACCCGAGGGCCACGAAAAAATCACTTCACGCGTCCAACTCTAAACTGTAAGCAGCAGCGTTGAACGTAAAAAACATATGTCGCTGCTTGAATAAATAATAACACAACACAAAAACGCTAATTTAGCGCTAATTTTAGAGCGAGGTAAAAGTTATCCAATCCTTTTTGTCTTCCTCTTTTTAACTAGTGAAATTAAAACAATGAAACTTAAGTAAACCACGGTGTAGTTAGAGCACCAAGTTTTAAATTCCATGGCTTTTTAACTTAAAATCAATGAATTTTGAACTGTGCGGTTATTCATGTAAAGTAGCTATCTATATAAGTGTTAGATTTTATAAGGCTTCGAATTTCAGCTGCAAATTGTAGCGAAGTTTGCCAAAATTCGCGCAAGCGTCAGGCTTGCAGTGTCAAAGGAGTGTTTCGTGGCCGAGCAGTTACGGTCCCCGGTTTGCATAATAAGCAATTTATTTCCAAATTGCCGACCGACGCGGCACTGCACCGTCGAAGATCGAAAAAATTGCTGCTCGCGGCATCGTCACGGCTTCGATCTCACCCAGCGCCCTAATTTTGTACTAAACCTTAATTTACATTATCATCGCGTGAATTTGATTATAGGAATGAATTTTTATTTGTTTTTGAGTTCAGCAACATGGGAAATCAGTAGTTGTTTAAATTAGTATAAGTTGCTAATATCGATGTAGTCGATTTATGGTGACTACGATCGTTTTAAGGCATATAAGTTCTACTGAGGGCAGCCATAAACTCCTTAATTATTCCATTTTCGCTGCTGTATTCTGATTGTAAGAGTATTTATACAGACACATGGGCTTTATAACTAAATAAAATAACTATCGTAACGATCGCCGGTTCTAATTCTACTTGTTAATAAATTTTTAAACGTTTATTTATTTAATTTATTTTGGTACTTAAGTTCATGCACTTAAGCAATTTAGTCGACTTATTCTTGAACTGCGTTAATAAATGAAGTTTGCAAAATAAACTAAATTGTGTGCTATATACATAACTCAATATCCAATTAATTCATAATGAATTCATCCGTACAAAAAGTATATTCACCACTGTACTTATTAAATGTATAGATACAGAAAAGTCCAATTTAAATTCTCTACGTACAACGCGACTACATTACTGGGGCACCAGTCCTTGCAACTAATTACATTAATTCTCTCCGGTAATTAGAATCGAGACCATCTATCTAGAATAGGTATCTTGGTAAGTTAATAGTTTGAGTATACGACGACACGACTCGTAGCTTCATTAATGGGTAGTCCCACGTACTGTCTTTCTACACAAGACGGCGATTTACATTTGGATGTCGATATAAACATAGTAACATACATCTTCACAATTTTAATTCAGATAATTTTTCATATCATGGTTTTATTTATCATGGTTGAATAGATGACATTTATTAAATATTTAATTATCACAAAAGAACTATTAATGAGGTAAATTATTCTCTTAAACTAGTATAAGGGGCTTTAAGTACAATTTGACTAACATATCAGATTATTAAAACTAACATTAATTGGCAGATAACGCCTAAACGAGTGTATCCAGAAATATGAAAATTGTTTGTTATACTACAAATAACCTATAAGATGTTTTAACATTCAACCCTTCATAAATAGAACTTTACAACTTTGGTATCCTATATTTAAAAGCAATAGCTCGTAGGCACAATATATTTTGACAGGCATCCGGATCATAACAAACTTACTACGTAACTACCTTACGTACTAATTCAATAAATATATGAGCATAATATTTCAAAGCAAAATTCTTGCGCGATTATGAAGCCAGATACGAAAGCAAAGCTCATTGAATAAAACGCTCATTCGGGAACCTCATTACATCGCTCCTTGAGCGTGCCGCTAACAAAAACGTTCCATGTTGATGCATTACCCAGCGCTATCTAAAAACCTGTTTGGGTATTCGAACGGCCCGCAATGGGAAAAAACACCCAGATTCCAATGCGGACCATAAAAACGTCTCGACTCGAGATAATTCCAAGACCATCCAAGATGCCCCGGCACGCCGTTGCGCGCTTAAGTATTTATTTAACACTTGAAATCTATGATTGCTGTTCGACCTTTGCTGAACAGCGATACCGTCCGCTATCTTTACGATGGTATACAATTTTCTTTGTAGTGTACGGTTATTTTTAGCTTCTTCTATTGGATTAAAGAACCACTTTAAGCGTACTAAATATTTTATCGTATTTTTAACGCCAATTATAGAATGCGGCCAATGGAAATAAACATACTATCGCGCGTCAAAAAGTCCAAATAAAGTTCTTTGTGTTATAACTATATATAACTGGAGGTTTAAACTATCTTCTGGCTTTACACTACTATAAGCCTGTTCAGCCGCCATTGTACATTAACTGTCACAAACAAGTCGTAGCTAAACAAACTCCATCAAAACTCGTAAGTGGTTACGGAATGTTGTGCCGAAGAGATACAAATGATACAGTATTCCATCTAAAAGAAACATGACACAAACAAACTCATTTGTCGACTAAGTAACCGGCTTGTGATTGTAAACACTGCAATATATTTGACAACCTTTCACCTGAGATAGCACTAAGTACCCGGTCACCTTTGGATACGGAGCCCTTCTTTGCACATCGAGTACTGCCATTAAAATTAAATGTTTGTACCTACAAATTGCCACATGCATAGCTATATACTGCATTACACTTATTTCTCATCTCCCAGTAATACTTTCAGTATGCACTAGCGTTTTGTAGTAAAGAAAATTGGTTAATCATTTGTAATTTCCTTTGAACGTCTTGTAGGAAAGGTGTCTTTTATGAATAGAAAGTTTGATTAACACATAGATATCTATGCACGGGATACTCTAAATCCAGTTATACCGAAGGAATGTTGTAGCCAAATTAACTTTTACACAACATCTGACTCCCCAATTAATAACACCTGGCGGTAAGAGAATCTTAAACCAGAATCTTATTAATAACTTCGGATGTAAACTTTCGGTAACTAAATCCGTAGATTTACGAGTAAACTCCGCTGCCGTTTATTTTTTACGGCATTTTTTCCGTTCGCTACCTTTCTAACTGTAGAAGTACTATGCATATAAGAATCTTGTTTCACCTAAAAAGGAATTGCCACTTGTATGTGTTGAAAGGTATGAATGTATGCAGTTCACATTGAGGTTTATGCTTCATGAAGTGTAAGTTGTCTCCAGATCGACCATATAGGGCATATCAGTAGAGGAATAACCGGGCAAAATGCATTATGCAGGACCGCATGGCGCCAACTAAAAAATGCCTACGTACGGCAGCCTTAAGATATTTACTAAACACTTACTATGCAGCCATTGCAACTAAATAGTAAAATTAATATAACTTATCTATTGAAGTATCGTTTAGTTTACGCATACAAAATTTGCACAGAATTTCAAAGCAACGTATTAAAATACAGTAGGCTAACTAGATTCCTATTTGATAGGAAACCTTTACGGTCTAAATATTTATGAGTAGCTACTGTACTTGAATGTACTAGAAAACCACGTTTGCCTTACGCAATTGTTTGAGTTCGTTGACCGATAAAAACCTTATCACTTTTCTTTGTAAACGAGAAATGAGAACGTGACGTACGTGTTGAAAGAAGTAATTAGGCGCTTGCGAAATCAGGTATTCAAGAGTGTGACATACAGGTACTAACGAGATAGTCAATCAACTCTTAATGGGTTTCTTGTGAATAATGAAGATATGCATAAATCCACGTAATTACTTAACCGACATCCGTCTCGCACCGCAGCGCAATGCAAATGTTGCAGACAAAGAACAACACGCTCGTCCACCTTCGATTTCCCATGCTTGATTTATCTCCTGTAGGGAAGGTCCATTCACCCTTTGTAACGTAACGTGACAAACCAGATAAAGTTACGCAATTTACAACCCTATTCTCTCTAAGTATTTTACGAAACTTTTCTATTTACTTTTTTAAACAAAGCGGAAACGGCTCTACAATAAATGGACGGATCTCAAGGTGGTCTAACATTGTTTGCCTAGTGATCATTAGTACCTACAATGAGAGAATTAGATAGTGTAATGTCAATGAGAAAGTACAAGAAGGCCCATAAATTTTGATTTGTTGCCCATTCAAGACTAAGAAATAATAATACCGGATGAGACAGTGTCGTATAAATCACGGTTCTATATTGTATGGGAGTAACTTATAGTATGGACTGTTTCCGTGGCCCGCATCTTGAATCATATAGATAACATGGAATCTTTATCTACATTTACGATCTTGTTTAGTAAAATATTTTAATCATACAATCAAATTTACAACTTTCTAGACGCATACTGAAATACATATAAAATCATATCATTACAAATGAAATTATATAACCATTGAAGGCGGTAGAACTCTTTGTGGTTCGACTCCAGAAGCACCACCGCCACACCTAATTCTGCCTAATAACAGCAGTGTTATGCGCTGTTGTGTTCTGGTCTGAAGGGTGTGGTAAGGGAGACATACTGTTCCGAGGAATTTTATCTTACTTCTCAGGGGTAGCAACGCATCTGTGGCTAACCTTGGGTGAGACTTTGATCTTATCTAGGGTTGATTACGGATGTCCATGGGCGGCAGTAGCCACTTAGCATCAGGTGTGCTGCATGCTCGTTTGCTACTTCCATACTATAAAATATTCATTACGTACAAATACGATAACGTGAGTTCTTTTGCCAAGAGAAAAATATTGATCTATTGATTGCATGCAAAAAATGCAAATATACCTATATTATATATACTATATTACCTATATTTGCATCTTGCTATAATTTATTTTTAGACAATGTTGTTTCACAAATAAATTGCAAACGAGTAGTCCAATGAATGCGCGAGATGTTATTAACTTTGACAGCGAAAGTTGAGTGTAATATCAGATGCCCCAGTAAATGCAGTTTTAATTTCTAAACCTAGTTCAGTGCTTAAATTGTTCAGTGTGGTTTTATTAAGAATGAATAAAGAGTACAAAACGCGCCTTTAAATACACACTGTACACACTATTTTTTGTTACCTGACTATTATGTATACAAAATCGAAATAAACTTATTTTTTGCGACTATACATAGAAACAATAAAATGATTCGCACGAAGAGGAGTCTGTTTATATACGTGAGTATAGTATAGTACGTTATTGAAATACGCTTTTACCGACGATGATAATTTCACCATTTGTCTGCGTCTTATCTCAGCTGTCTATCATAATCAGGATCTCGATGGTGCATACGGGCCTTTCACGTTAACAAGATAAGAGGCATGACAATATTGGACCCATAAGTGAATGTGAATGGTCTTGCTTAAGTTGTCTTAAGACGTTTTCTTTGATCAGTCATTCAAATCTATTCACTACTTCTCTCTCCTGATTGAAGCTCGTATCATTTTGTTCGTCTCGATTGGACTCCAGATATGCCCAATAATCTAAGATCGAGCAGATCTGAATCGGCGCAACTGCAAAAACACGTTTTTAATAATAGAGTATTTTAAAAGGCAGAATACTATAACAAAAAGAGAAAAAGCTACAAAAGAACTTTCATTTAGTTCGCAGTGTCCTAGTTTAAAGCGAGTGTTTTTCTACGCTTCGTTTTTATATTCGCATAATGACGAGCCTAGCAATCATTAGTGGGACGTCATAATGTCCAACAACAGCTTGATTCAAAGCGAGTCACCTATAGATCTAATGCCACAGGCATCGGTGTCACCTTTCGCCCTCAATAGTGTCTTTCCCCGTAGCGGTGTAGTTTTGCAGCTATTGAATGACTGCAGTCAGTCGGTATTAAGCAAGTCTTCGTCGCGTAATCTGATCCCCAGCTTAATTCTAACGGCTTTGTATCTACTTGCCTAATGTGTTATGCCTGAATACATTGGGAAACGCAGCGTTTGAATGGCTTGCTTGGAATCTAGCTAGTAAGCTGCAATAACTTACAGAAAGAGGCACTAATAGCAGTGGCAGTGGTAGGATGTATTTAGTCGAATAACTTAGAACTTTCGACTCTAGATTTCTCAAATATGACTCCAGAACTGCACTTGTTCCATCAATATTATTTGCACTATTAGGTACATTATTTATTATAGAAAATTATATTATCGGTGCAAAAGGCAACCGCTACTACGGTAGAATCAATGATTTCTCAAAAATCTCATCATAATTAATTTAGCAACTTTTAAATTAAGCACAGTCAGGTACAAAAAAAGATATCTTATGCTTAATTAAAACATCGACATTTTAATAATTTATTAATTGTGTAGATTGCGTGTTTTTGTATTTCTTTAACCTAGATACTAAAATATTACTTTAGAAGCAATGCATCGTACGATAAATGTTCCGACGATTTAGCTAGCTATTTCTAAAAGTCAACACAATATATTACAGTCCATTTTATTGCAAAACATTTATTTAGTAGGTAATCACGCTTATTAATACTCAAATATCTTTATGACTAACGTTGTACTCAAAAGTGTTACGTCAATGTCGAGGTGCGACAAATGAGATATTCTTGTACTTGTTTTTTTCACTTAACAAACTTAGTTGCGTTAGGGTTTTATTATTGCACTCTACAAATAGAAACGAAGACAAAAACCACACTCGAAATCACCCCTCTCGTCCGCTCTCATTGTGAGAATTTAAACCGGGAAGACATTTTTTGTCATGTCGTAAATTCCTGGAAAACCGGCAGGTAGCTGATACTGATGCGAATTTACATATGCTCAACATGTCGGATTGCAAATTGTAAGACGCTCAAATGAGATATTATATTGCTCGCTTGTTTAAGGCACCATGAACGTAAGTAGTTAATTTATTTTTGGCTACGCAGTATTACCTATGTTAGATTTTAGAATTTGCCTTAAAGCCAAATCATGTATTTCATCAATATAAGCTTACTTTTAGAACTATATTGTATTAAGTTTATTAATGATTTCTATCTTCACAAAGCATTAAAATGTCAGTCAACTTCGAAACAACTTCGAAATTGCGATTTGAATATCAAAATCGATGCAGAACAAATAGGTTATTGATGAAATACCATTGCAGTAACGTCTTATTTGATTGATTGGGCGTAGCTTTTTGAAAGAACTGAATTACTTAATGTAGAAAGTAATATGCGAATATCCGGGTCGCAAGAACTTTATTCTTGCCGTTCTATTATTACAAACGTTTGATATACCGCTTTACATGCTCGATTTCAATGGGCTTTTATTCGCGCAATCTTTTTTAATGAATTGGAATGCATCAATTAATCGTAGTACCTCTGGAGGAACAGTGGTTTATTTTAAATCTGGGCTCCATGCATCGAAGCTGTGACAATGACCTTTAACAGCCCACGCTAATTATAACGCACGTCTCCGCCCGCTGCCAGACTAGTCGTAGGAATGCCTCAACACATACCTAATTCTTAACATATAAACAACCTCCATAAACAACTTAATGTATCTAGATTATCTGAAACTCGTGCATTTTTATAACTCAATTTCAATGGAATGCACCGCATGCTTGAAAGCTTGGGTGATTATTGCACTCCCTTTTATTTTTCACTTAGTGAATACTTGACTTATAAGGGACCTAATTATTTTTATTTATAGTTTTAAATTATTTATTATATGCAGACAAATGGGCGTGCATTATTAAGCGACGAGAGTGAAGGAGTTAGATTAGAAGATGATCTTAACTAGTTTTTATGAACATAAAGAGGTATGTTCATAAAAACTTGATAACAAACGTTAGTTACAAAGACGGTTATTCCAAAGAACATGTTCATGGTAATAAAGAGAATTATTATAAAATATATTGAAGGTTACATACTCGGGCCGAAAGGAAAATCTTTGTAAAGGCAGTAAAAGCAACTTAAAACTATGAAGTACTTCTACAAACACTAGTAATAAAAGGACTATTCTAATGCACCAGCCTTATTTTGGTTGTTAGTACTAAGACAGGTTGATAAGGGCGAGTATCGATCAGATATCGACGAAAAAGGTTATAAAGCGAGCAATCCAGTTAAGTGTTCGACGGAGCTCGTGATGCAATAATTCGTTACTCCGTACGATTCGTCGGCAATAAATTCACTGTACCCCTCCTGTTACGAACATATGTTACGTCGCTAATCTACTTACTCAAAACATATTCCAATCTATTGTGGGGAAGTGTTTATTTGTCTTGCATCCGATATAAGATAGATTATTAATTGCTAAATTAATTCGATTGCTTATTTTTGGGATGCTCAATTTGTTAATTTTTTCCAGAAGGCAGCTCATATTGTTTTGTTTACAAATGTATAATATTTTAATTTGTATATCATACATGTTATAATCAGTGATCGTTCAAGTAGCACGTAGATAAGAATAATTTTTAGCTGTCAAGGTGTATAATTACATAAAATAGGGGAAGCAGTGTATCTGCGTTAACATTAAGTAAAACAGTTAGCATAATTTATTCGTGGTAGCTAGGCAAGTGGAAGATATCCCAAATATTTTGTATTAAACGATTACTCGATTTCCTTTGATTTATGTGCGCGGTATACAATAATATGAATACAATTTGCAGCTGTTAATTAATCTATATAATTATTGATTTCACTTATTTGACATTACGCTCTTCGCGGTTATCTAGGTGGATTGCGTATAAGTCTAGATAAGCTTTTGTGATAACTATACATTTTATGCGAAAACAAAATCAACCTATTGTACAATCGTAAATACGTATGATTATTTGTACGTAAATAACCTTATATTCACGAATTATTCATTTTACAAAGACTGTGTTAAGAAAAATGTTTTGCTTAACGTTTTATTGTTTATTAAGGGATTACTAAAGGCATTCATTAAATTTTAACAATGACAGATCCACCTTGGTTTTATTCTTCAACTAGCTGTTGCCTGCGTCTTCGAACGCGTACAAATAATTCGAACAATGAATCCTTTTTACCCCTTTAGGCGGGGAATATACAATCTTTATATATATATATATGGACATCCGTAATCAACCATAGATAAGATCAAAGTCTCACCCAAGGCTAGTCACAGATGGCGATGCTGCCCCTGAGGACTAAGATAGAATGCCTCGAAAAAGTATCTCCCTTACCACACCCTTCAGACCAGAACACAACAGCGCATAACACTGCTGTTATGTGGCAGAAATAGGTGTGGCGGAGGTGCTTCCGGAGTTGAACCACAAAGAGTTCTACCACCTTCCAATTAAATTATAGATTGTAGATAAACATTGTCACAGGTGTTAAAAATGTGAAATAAAATAGGTACGTCATAGCGTCATCCATTTAAGCATAAAAGAGTGTATAGAAATAAGTTACCTATTTGTTTAGTTGATATTTGATATTGTAAGTGATGGGCCATATTTGCTACTTCTGTACTCAAAATAAACTAAAAATTCCACGTTATCAAACTCACGGGAATACGGATATACACCTACTGCGATACAAAACAAAACGACTTATAGATTGAGGAGAAGAAATATATTCCCATAAGTATCGAAAACGTGAATCTGCAGTTCTATTCCCATAAATATCGTTACCATAGACAAGGGTCAGAAATCCCCATCAACATTTGGTGAAACAGTTCGGACACGTTTCATTTCGACACGATTCAATACGAAATCAGGTTCCGCTGACCGTCATAATGAATTTACAGAGATAATCATGACTGCGATGTTTCATTGAGAACGGTCAAGTACGCCTGCTGTGATTTGTGTTCCGAAAACTTTGCTCTACTTAAGTTTGTCGTTAATATGACTTTGAATATTAAGTCTTTGAGTCATATTTGGTCCTAACTTTGTCGTTAATGTTATATTAACGCCAAACTTAAGACAAAATATGGGTCAGGAAATATGACAGTTAAAGTATATTTTAAGGCGGTATAATTTACTCTACTCAGCGGTAACCGTCGTAGTTCTGGCTCTGCTTGAGTATTAATGTATAATATTGTAAATTACTTCATGTAAACATTCCTAATCTTTTCAATTAAGATTTACACCCATACCATTAATTATTTATCAGTAATTATTTTAGAGACAAACTACTAATAATTTTGAACCATTTAAATTTGGATTAAAATACAATAAACTGCTTATACATCATACATATATAGAATTCATGTAAGTCATTATCTAAACTTACCGCACAGGATAATAATATGTCAATTATAAAGTGGACATTAAGCTACCGTAGTAAGAAAAAAATATCACAGCCTGGTCTCATAATAAATTTCTCTCTAAACCATAATACAAATAAAACTATTGGTTATAAAAACATATTGGAATTAAACATTGAAGAGCAGATTAAAAAAATATGTCCAAGATGAGCAGATGGAAGTAGCAATCATTCAATTATAATAAACTTATGTCTATAAATCTATAAAAGTCTTAACCGTCTAAAGAAACGACGGTATGAAGTCTATTCAAAATTCTACAACAACAATTATATGTACACGTGGGAAAAATTGAGCGAGGTCGTCTACTAACATTTAATTCGCTTCGCTAACATTGAACTTTGCTATCCTGTTTCTTATCTCACGCATCGCTAAAGGTAGTTAATATTAGATGAAGCCACACAAAAAACAGGGGTGCGACAGCTGATCGGAAGTCCTGCCCTTTGTGCCTCTTCACCACACTTCGTAAGGAAGGAAGGAAGTGGGGCTACAACATATTAATCAATCGTTTGTTCAACTTATTTTTAAAGATAAAGTATTTTATGAACGTCACTGTAAGCAGCTTTTTACCCGACTGCGTCAGAGAGAGAGTAGTATTTTTCGAGAGTGTATATGTTTGTATTTACATATGTGTGTCCATTTAATTGACACACGCTACAGCCGAAACGGCTTAAAGAATTGTAACATATGATATCATTCGAATCGACTCAGTTGTTAGAGTGACATAGGCTAGGTATATAATTTAGAAATATAGGCTAGGTATATAATCTAGGAACAGAAAAAGGGGACAAGGAACTTTTTTTTATTATCGTAACAATCCAATGAAACCTAGTAAATAGACAAATTTTGATGCAAAATCCAAAAAAAACGTTAAATTAATTAAATTATTATAAAAAAAAATCCGACTGCTTCAAAACAATGAACTGAAACTGAAAGCAATCAATCGTTTTTATGCAGTCGGGTTTCTTGTTTTAATAATTTAACAATGTTACATGATTCATTACGTACGCGGCAAATTCATTAGTGTGACAAATGATATTCTCTGTAATAAATACGTCAATCCCAATCACGTATTATTTTTTGTTATTGTTTTATGTATGGTATTTTGATTAATCTGCTCTTGTCTTTTCAACGTACGACGACAAAATGTACATGTGCATAAACTACTACAATTTATTTCTTGTATAACACAGTTCTTAAACACAATTTATGCATCATCATCATCAAGAGCCTATGTCGAAAATTATTTTTTTCTTTCGGGCATGGAACCCAGAATCAGCGCAGTGGCTCAGTACAAATCTGCTTGGCGTCCCACACGCGGTCACATATAATACGCATCAATGCATTGCGCCCAAAATACTCGAACATTTTATTCGGACAAAGCGAGAAAGGTTCATTATACAGAAAGTTCCTAGCACAATGGTCGTAACGCCGCGCGCGCAGCGTGTGATTGTTCAAGATACAGAGGTGGTTATTCAAAAAAATTCGCCTTTTGTCACATACAATACATACACGCCTAGTCGATTTGGACTGTTTAGAATTTATTACCGATTTCCTGCTGCTCCTGTGTGTTTCCGTCTGTTCCTAGATGGCTAAGGCTATTCCTTTTTATTGATTTTGTGTGCT
>MOOZ01001055.1:311199-347804 GCA_002930495.1 Cecropterus lyciades
GAGATGGAATGCCTCGGAAAAGTATGTCTCCCGTACCACACCCTTCAGACCAGAACACAGCAGGGCTACACTGCTGTTATTAGGCAGAAATAGGTGTGGCGGTGGTGCTTCCGGAGTCGAACCACAACGAGTTCTTCCACCTTCAAATGGATATTGAAAATAATAAGATAGTAAACAATTAACTCCATCTTATTTTAATTTGTTAGTTTGTAGCGGCGTTTGAAGTTTGGAAAGAACATTTAACCTTGAATGATACGTTAATATGTAAGTGCATGAGGTGTCCCAACATAGTCTTCAAGGATAAAAATACTAATCAAAGTATCTGCGATCATCAAAAGTTAGCTTATTTGAGGCAAAACGTACATTTACGGGATTATAACTTTCCTATACCTGGAAGTAAAGTATGTAAAATATATCTTTATGCCAAATTTCATCCAGATCCCTTCAGCTGTTCTGGCGTGATTAAGTAACCAACATCCATCCATCCAAACATTCATAAATAAAAAAATAATTCATTTATAAAAGCAGTTTGACAAAAATTGTTATATTATGTGCATACTCCACCAACTGCTACACTCCTGTTTTTTTTATTTTTACATTATACAACCTTCACTTACAAACGGCATCGACTTAACAACTAACGGTAAGCATAAAAGCTTATTATTTGAGCTTTTAATATTGCATTGCAGCGATTGCATTGGATTTTGTGTTCTCGGAATTAATTAAGATTCATTGTTATTAATTATTAATGAATGTTTAAATGCAACGCAAGCGGCACGTGCCGTCTCAGGCAAGAGGTTACATTTCAGTTTTGTGGCTTCTGCAAATAGCGTTTATGACTTCCCGGCCACAAACTTCGTTATAGATTAGGATTAAGGACGGTTTCTTGAAATTAATAAAATGTAAGTATTACTTGATAGCGATTTAAAAAGTCTTTAGTGAGTTTGTGAAGTAGTTGACTTTTAATCACTACTTGAACTTCGATACTAACCATTTTTTAAATTCGGTAGCAGCGTGTTTAACTTCCGAAATTAAAGAAGGATTTTAAATACATTCCTGAATTTGTACAATCTACGCCACACATGGTAGTAGTCTATAAAGTATCACATCCGAGACAAATATGAATGTGTGAAGGACAAATACATACATCAAAGTTATTCCATGTGTAATAAATATTACATTTTTGTAGTTTTAGTAACACACAAATACTTAATGAAGTCCCGTTGATTGACATTGAACTCAACACACACGCATTAAAATTTATTAATATGAAATGTTAACATAATTTAATATTGTTTACAAGAAACCAAAATTTAATATGTTTATTTATTTTCATAACAGTCGCAGCGAAGCAACACGTGTATTAAATCTGATAAAATGTAAACCACTTTTTCTCGAAGCGACGAACGGACCAGATGATGCTATTAGACATGGGAATGTAATTCAATTAGGAGATAGAAATGATTTACTCCATACGTAACATCCCGTCAAAGATATTTATTGGAATAGAACCGGAAAATAATAGCATTCCTTTTGGTTACATTTGATATTATGAATGCGAGATTCTTGACGCGTTATACAGAATTCTCGCATATATCGGGCAAATATTATAATTAGCCTGTTTTTCTGGCAGATAATATAGTCTTAGAAAAAATCATTTTTTACATATAACCTAACTATAACAAACAGTATAAATGAATCTTTATTTTTAGAAATATTTTCATAGATAAGTGACATGAGTAAGAATAAATTAATTACTATTGTATCATCCACTTTACAGTAAAGGTTAGCAGGTTAAGTGACGAGCAATTAATCGGTCATATGTATTGATAAATAACCTGACAAAATTTATGAGTTTATTATCGATATATCCGATTATTTGAAATTTTGCGTAGTTAACCTAAAATGTATAACTAGATCTTTACTCAATTGTTTTGTTGAGCTTAATATTGGCTACGCTTTGTCAAGATATCCACAAAAGACATCGCGCTTTACAGGAGTCTGTAAACCGCGTTGTCTTCTTTTTGTCTTAAGAATATCTTGATTCCTTGCGTAAAAATAAATATTTTGACAAGCGGCCTGGGACAAACTCCTTCAGAATATAAATGTAGTTTAGTTTCAAGTATGCATTCGATTTGGAGCAAGAAGCGCATTTCCCGGAGTCTATGTAAATGGAACAATAAGATGCAGACGTCGCTACCGAATCTGGGGATGAAAAGAATACAATCTTTGCTCAAGAAATCTCATCGCAGATTCATCCCCTTACAAAAATATTAAAGAACCATATATTAATGCAACGTAGTGGAGTGTAGACTTTAAGGTGAAGAATGTAACTTAATATTATATAGCGAAAGTTTCTGAGGATGGATGTTTTTTTTTTATAGTATGGAGTTTTTTATAGTATGGAAGTAGCAAACGAGCATGCAACCCACCTGATGATAAGTGGCTACTGCCGCCCATGGACATCTGTAATCCACCATAGATATAATCAAAGTCTCATCTAGGATTCGCTACAGATGCGTTGCTACCCCTGAGGACTTAGATGGAATGTCTCGGAAAAGTATATCTCCCTTACCACAACCTTTCAGACCAGAACACAACGCATAACACAACTTTTATTAGGCACAAAAAGTTCTACCACCTCCAAATACAGGTATGTGTTGTATGTATTTACACATATAGTTTATAGCCTGAATTAACACAGGATACCTTTTACCATGGTATATGACCCAAGCGGCCAGAGCCGCGGGGAAAATCTAGTAAAATCTATACTGGTCGTAATTTCGTAAAATCAAAAGGTTAATTAATATATACTCATATTAATTCAACTTTTATTTATATATTTTTTAATATAGAACTAAACAAACATTCAATCCCAACCGGTAGTAAGTGGTCACTGCCGCCCATGGACGTCTATAATTTATCCCAGGTATTATCAGAGTCTAATCTAAGGTTGACCCTATGGCCAGCCATGTACCAGTGCTACCCCTGAGGTCTAAGTTGAAACGCCTCGGATAATTATGTCTGTCTTAGCACTCAAATATCTAAAATTATTTTATAAATGGTAAAAATTTACCGTTACATTTAATATAAATTGTACCATAGAAATGCTCTATAAAACTGAATGATAGAACGCAATCAACTAAACGAAATCCAGGATTGAAGAAAGTTGCATGAGACATCCGTTTGCAATATAAATGAGTCGATCGGACTGCAACATGCATGAGGGCGGTCCGTTTTATCCATGAGATCTGTTTATATGGGAGACCATGTGGTAATAAAAGCAATAGCGATACATTTCTTATCGTACCATACATCTTAATTTACGAACATTGAGGGGTTTGATTTTTATTTGGCATTTTGCTTCCCAAATAAGCAACGATGTAGTTACTTATTATTTTCTTACAAATTCTAACATCTCTAACTATTACATAGAAGGCATTGTGACATTCTCTATACCCTATAGACCTACGTAGACTTGATCACAGATAGCAGTAAACTGTCATTATAGGAGGCGGCTACATATGTAGAACATTTTTAAAGGTGGTAGCTAGAACTCTTTGTGATTTGACTCCGGAAGCACCACTTACACACCTGCTTCTACGTAATAACAGCAGTATTATTCTCTGTTATGTACTGGTCTGAAGGGTGTGGTAAGAGAACATACTTATCTGAAGAATCCCAACTAGTCCTCAGGGATAGCAACGCATCTGTGGTTATCTTAGGTAAGACTTATCTTACCTTGGGTTGATTACATATGTCCATGTGCGACAATGCCCACTTACCATTAGGTGGACTGGATGTTCGTTAGCTACTTCCAATTTATAAAAAAAAATATGTAAGTTTACCAATTTTAAGCTACTCTATAAACTCACCCGCAACAGTGACTCCCGTATTTGAATATATTCGTGATATGTAGAGGCGCAGACACTAATTAAATCGTTTTCCACGTCGTACAAACTGACATAAATTTCGCAGAAAGCTTCTCGACGCGCGAATATCTATAGCAATTATTAAATTAAGTTATTTAAAACGTAACTGGTAATGAACAATCAATTTGATGATTTTTTTTTATTTAAAAAAATATATTATATTGTTTCATAAAAATGACTATTTAAAGACAAGTATCAATGCTAATTTTGTACACTCCATTCAATTCAATCTCTATTTGAATTTGCTTTAAAAGCGAGTACCAACCTTATCCATGCCCTTTACAATCCTTTATTTAATAAGGAAAATTACAATACTCAACATAATTAATATTAAGAACATGAATTACAAAATCCAAAGTGAAGGGTATTCAATAGAAAGGTCAAAAAGTTGAGCTTAGCAATCTGTGCAACAATTAAACTTTTGGAAGCATTGTTTTACGAGATTCATTATATTTCGTGACTTGTACAAAAAACCTCCTTAACTGGAAGCATATTAAAAAACCTTTAGAAATCACATAAGAGTTTTAGAACATAAAGCTGTGAAATATTGTTAAATGTCAGCTAACCTTATAATAAATTCTGTCAAAACCTTATTACTTTGCACTCTGTATCTGAAGACTCAAAGTTGCTTAGCTGAGAGAACGATGCTGGGTATTTATCTACGAAACAATTTTCGTAATGATAAATTCCATAGACTAACGAAGATTACCTACATAGAGATTACTTTGTAGGCGACTTAGTCCATAGAGGAAATGAATTTGCACAAGGTTTAAAAACTAATAACCACCGATGTGGAAGGATTAATCTAATAATAATATGATGATGATAGCGATCCCACTTCTATCAAAGGCACAATTAACCTTGATTAGATGGACTGATGACCTGATGATGAAAGCGGGAAGCTACAGCATGTAGAAAACAGAAGGCCGGTCAAAGTAGCGCCAGTAAAGGCAGACTCACATCCAGCAAAACTGCGTATATATGAACCTGGGTAAATAGAAATTGGATACTCGAACCAGTGAAAATTTCCATTTATTTCAAGAACATATAAAGGTAAATTAGGATTTCATTTAAAAATACGAAGTGAGTTAAAATTCACTTCGTCATCACCATTATCATATAATTTGTGTACACTTTAATGCCCGTCGCATCCATATCTTATCGCCCATCAATTTCCAAATTGTATAATAACTGCTGTCATAAACGGTTTGAAATAGAATGGAATACCATGTTGCGCCATGAAAAATAAATGCAATAATTGCACCTGCACGTCAGTTGGAATCTAATATGTACCTAACTATAATAAACGTGAGTCATCTGTTTGAGTTCAGCGACGGCATAAAATAAAGGTAAAATGTCCGATAGTAACGTATGATTTAGATAAGGATGCCATTCACGTCGCATGTGGTGCTCTTCAGCCGTATACATGCAGGTTAACGTACACACCTACAGAATAAACTAGTGGAGTCTGTTTTCAAAATAATGAAGATTTATTCTTTCTCGGCACTTCTTTTCACATGTCGCGGAGTAATGCTGTGTGACAATATTTTATGCATGAATGTCTCGTTACGATGGGCAATACATATTCAATAGAACCATCAAGAGAACACACTTTCTTGAGAAATTTAAGTAAATTTGTAAATGGAAACGTGTTTAATTGTTGTCTTCATGTGTCAACTGGGTAAAACGTCTCCTGCTAAATTGGCGAGGACTATCGTTTAGTCGTAATATTTGTATGAAATTAAATTCTTGTGGAAATTGGTAGAGTGTGTGTGTTCGTCGTTACTTCTGTCATGTTTGCTATATATCCATGTCTTGGAGCTAAGCGCATTTAACGTACACTTTAACGGTTATAAAACAAACATTTTTATTGCAGTGACCGTTCTAAAGAAATCTTCGGGACCAAATACACTGAATGAGCCGTTGACATAGGGTTCAGTTAATACTCATTGTTCGTGATATTCGTTGAACGGAAAAATAGAATGGCGGTGCCGTCGAAGTATTCAAAGTAGGTTGTAACACCTGCCTCTTAGTTACGATCGCTACTTATTCACTGAACCCCGAGGGTCTCCCCTCTACCGGTGTAATTTATAACGTACTTGTAAAATTTGATGCGATATTTGGATTCAAATTGGTTCTAAAATTAAGCGTGTCATCGAATGTTTTATTAAAAGATAAACCTGGATGGCGAAGACGCAACGGTAATGTTCTGCCGAAATAACGTCCCATTAGAGCAAATTATATACATTTTACTCATGCGGCCAATATTATGTAGCTATTGTTTATATTTCTTTCGTTTGTTAAACTGTAAAAGGTAATGCAATTTTATTCAACTTTTAGTCGTAAGTGCGATTTCGTGGTATGGTCTCCTCCTACCGTTTACTGAGTATATACGAGTAAAACTGATATGTTCGTTACGTCAGAGATGGAGCATTTTAATTTAATCAACAGTACATAACGCATGTATGATCTGATGAAAAACTCATACTATTTGTGGTTAATTACAGATTTCTAGTAAGCAGAGTTAATTACAGATTTCTAGAGAGCAGTCAAGATTCAAGATGCAATCAATCTGTTGTATGTCCGCTCGTTATGTCGCTCATATATTTTACCATAACTATGTAATTATGTATTAGGTAACGTCGTTTAAATTCTCCTTTAAAATCTGTTGTCAAAATTTGTGTAGTCTAATTCGGGTCTAGATTTGTTATTAATAAAGGTATTGTAACCTTGTTATGTCACCGTTTCCAGCTAGTGCATGATGATTTATTCGTGGTAGTCTCGCCGGCTTCGCGGTGAACGAACCCTGTCACTGTGCAACTTGCCGTTACTGGTTTCGGCAGACGATTTTAAGCTCGAGCGCATATTGACCGTTTATGGGCGTGAAACTCGCGCCCGGTTCATTCACAAGTTTTTTCATCCGATCATTCCATTCCCATAATTCACACATTGTTAGTCGATAAAAGACTATTACACAATCAAAGCGAAAGCTGATTCGCGACTCCATAATTTATAACCCATAAAGAAATGACCGGTGTAACAGACGTTCAAGGATCGAAAACATCGGTCGTCTTCCCGATAAGGCGCTCGGGCTAAATCTTATCGTATCAACATTCACCTTGGCAAACACATAAAAAACGTAATTTATGTCGTTAATCCCAGTTACCGCGAGCAGCTGCAGCTTTACAATCAGTGCAGCTTACATACCAAATTGTTAAAAGCCATAAAACGAGTCCCCGATGAAGGGTGAGCTACCCTATTGTCGACTGTCTAAAACTCGCGTGAGCATTTTATTATTTGAGACAGGCGAGGTATTTCGATCGGTGTATCGTGACTTTTTAAATGCGCCTTATTGCTTCACCAACTATAATTTATTAATACCTATACACGGACAAACACGTAACAAAATAATGCCATATGCACCGATTTTTAGTGTTTGTAATTTACAATACAATGTAGATAGGTTTATTATAGGTAAACATTATATGACTAGTGACCACATATGTTGTTGACAGGGCATAATCAGTTGAGCAAGTATGGGTCTACGGGAGTATGTCCCAGACCGTTAAAGGCGAAGCAGGTTGGCGCGCAAATGACCATATTTACGACTAGGGTGACACAACACGAACGGCCTTTGGGACTAAGCACTTAATAATCTAGTGTTTTCATACAATTAATTTTAATTTATGGTTTTTAGATGATTTAAACTATTACTATTACTAAAAATTTATTTACGTTTAGATTTTTTTTGAGAAACCAAAGCATTTACGTGTGATTTTAGAACTAAATTAACAAAATTTTACTTTGTTATTGACCACTAAAACGAATAATAATGTGATTACTTTTTATACCTCAAGCTTACGTCCAGTTACGTCCATTGTAAGCTGGTTTCCATGCTTTTTACTCATTTTAACTAGATCTCTTTTTCTTGAAACTAAGCAAAAAGAAATAGAGTAAGCTTTACATTGAAGATTCGTTCATTTTTAAACAGAGTGAGTTTTTTTATACAAAAGTTAAACTCTTTATTAAAGCAAGGTTATTCAGATTTATTGTTATATGTTTATAATAATACTATGTTATAAAATTAAATACTATATTATAGAAATATTGGTTTTCGTATCATAATCAGCAATTTTAATAATTAATGCCAATAAGTAATAAGATAAATTTTCGCTAGTGAGATATTTCGACGTAAACTGATGTTTTTTAACGCAATACAAAAAAGGATTATGTGATGCAAATTATTATTCTTTCACTATAGATGTATTATAAGTCCAATATATAACCAAACAAGTGTCCATCCGATCATATTTTTGTATTTTTATGTATTGATAGAAGTAAATGATATATTTACTGGGTAATTCAGAGTGAGTTTCTTACAATATGATGTACATGCTGTGCCTTTGGTTTCACCCGTGTTGCCCTCAGAAACTATATATTTCCAGGAAAGTGGCCTGTATATTATTTCCTCTATACCTGTGCCTTTCATCCAGGGTCATTCAGCTGTTTAGACGTGAGTAACAAATTGAGTTTTTTTTTATGGATGATAAAAATTTTCGCATTTATAAAATTAGTAACATTCGTGAGTTTTATCCTGACTATGCCCGAGTAGCAAGCCCGCATGCACCTGCCCGTGCCTACTAAACTCGTGCGCCATACGCCCCGACACGTGTCCATTCGATCATAGTCTTAAAAAGTGGACAATCCAGCCGGTCTGCGGCAACTAGCCATCGTATTCGCGAACGTCCCAGCCATTCCCGGTTGCAACCGTTACCCGCCACCTGCCGTGCCCACTGAACCGAACGCGACGTACGGCCCGTGTCCATGTGTTCTTCGTTTTTACATATCAACCAATACCTGTTAAAACAACAAAGAACTGTAAAAAATTTAAAAATACATTTAAACTTAAAGGTTTTATCCGTCACCACATATTTAATACAGATAGGAATTTTAGATACTATTTACATATATTATAAGCGCTTTACATAAAGAAATGAAAGTGGATATCATGAGCACCCATTAGATATTAAAGTGTAATAATTCCGCCATAATATTAGTCTAATATCTTTAAGTTCTTCTGCTAAAATATTATTTAAACGATCTTTAGATTATCTCAAAATCCAATAACAAAACATACTTAATTGTATCAAAATATCATTTTAACAGTAGGTACATAATTTGTTTAAAGTAATATATTTAAACTATATTTTGACTGCAATAATAAAATAAACTAATTTGAGCGTTAATTACATTTAGCAGAAGCCCGATAATATCTATTAATGAATATGTAAACAGGAAATAAAATAACTCAACAAATATACAGATCGAGGTAGACTGATAAAGCTAATTTTTAGTTGTGTAACCCCTATCTATTAAATAAACATTTGTAGTGCGTGCGAATGCATGTCGATCATTTATCGTAAGTCAACAACAAGATAGCGATATCAATTCGTGACGGACGATCGAGTTGCGACAGACATTCGATACTTCGTCGCCCATTGACCAACAACACAGTGACTCTACTTAAGTATGCGTACCTTTAATATTAGGTCTTTACCTACGAAATTGCCGTTCTGCCGTATTGGCCATTTCACATGAAAATTTTTTTTTGGCTGCTAATTTTAACTTAATTTAATTTTAAAAACATGGAATTATTTTTCTGAAATGGTCATTTGTTTAATATTTAGTGTTTTGTTTTCATCGCATTCGAACGTTTTTCCTGGCAACAAAGCGGTACAAGCGGCACGCAACATCAATAACGTTTACGGAGCGAACACTACAAACGAACGCACCACGCATTATTGGTTTGCCAGCTTTCGTTTTGGAAATTTTGACCTGAAGTTGGTGGTCTAACGCGGGTGTAATTCATCACAGCTTCTTACCAAACGGGATGAGCATTACTGCAGATGTGTACTGTGAAGAACTGAACACAATGGTGGATGGCTCGCACGTTTCCAACCAGCTTTGGTCAATCGTTCTCCAGCGCTCCTGCGTGGCAACGCGCGACCTCATACTGCACAGCAGACGGTCTTCAAGCTACAAGGGCTTGGGTTGGAAGTTCTCCGGCATCCGCCGTACTCACCAGACCTTGCGAATACAGACTTCTACTTTTTACAGAATTTGGATAAGATATCCAAATTCTGGCGGGAAAAAGTTCAATTCCCGAGTGGCAGTACAAAATGCCTTTGAAGAATATGTTGCCTCCCGTCCAGCTGATTTCTTCAAGAAGGGCATCAATAAGCTACCAATGCGTTGGCAAAGATGCATTGATTGTATGGGTAATTACTTTGATTAATAGAAATAAAAAATATAGAAAAAAATACACTTCATTTATCCAATCCATTAAACCAATCGTAGTTTTACTTACTGAAATCGTGTACTGTTTACGATTGTACTTCTCGTATAATGCTAAACTGAGTGTACTGAAGATTTACATCTGATGATGATGATTGATGTTGGTTACAAATTTACAACAGTGTTATGACAACGATAAGCACGATTTAAATTTAATTAAGATGAAACATAGCTTTGCTCATAATAAGTTGCAACGAAAATTTTCGAATCAAAACTGGTTCTTAAACTAAAAAATCGTATGTCAACTTTGTATACCGCTTTTTTGTCTCACCGATAAATAAATGATGAATTATGCAAGACTTTCGATAAGAAAGCAGTCGAGTTCGAGTCCAAACTAAATATGGAGAAATTATCATTTAAAGAGACTCCGCCGAAGATTATTTTTAGCTCCACCATTTATTACGTACGCTGCAAACAGCGTACTGCAACAGTTTGAAGAGATTTGAAGATTATGTCACGTTTAAAAGAAATGTTACTAATACAAAAATGTTAATGATATGTATTTTTTCAAATGCTGGTGTCTACATCTAATTAGATTAATCTTAATCTATATAAATTACGTGTCACGTCGTTTGTCCGGGGTAAATACAGGAACTAGTGAACCGATTTCAAACAAATTTTCACATCGTGTGCAGTTGATCCAACGTGAAAGATAGGATAGTTTATATCTATATAAATTACGCGCCACGTTGTTTGTCCTCTATGGACTCCTAAACTACTGAACCGATTTCGATCAAATTTGTACACGGTAAGCAGTTTGATCCAGATTTAAAGATAGGATATCTTATATCTATACAAATTACGTGTTACGTTGTTTGTCCGCTATGAACTCCTGAACTACTGAACCGATTTCAATAAAATTTGCGCACCGTGTGCAGTTTGATTCAACTTGAATTATAGGATACCTTATATCTATAAAAATTACGTACCACGTTGTTAGTCTGCTATAGATTCTTAAACTACTGAACCGATTTCAATGCACACCGTGTGAAGTTTGATCCAACTCGAGAGATAGGATAGTTAATGTCTTATATAAATTACGGGTCACATTGTTTGTCTGCTATGGACTCCTAAACTACTAGGTATATAGATAGATATACCTATAGTATAGGTATGTAACCGCGACCATGTCGTAATCTGTTGGGTGGTATTTCTGTTATATACTTTTAGGGTTCCGTACCCACAGGATAAAAACGGGACCCTATTACTAAGACTCCGTTGTCCGTCGGTTCGTCTGTCCAAGCTGTATCTCATGAACCGTGATAGGCAGACAGTTGAAATTTTCACAGATGATGTATTTCAGTTGCCGCTATAGCAACATACACTTTAACAGAATAAAATAAATATTTAAGAAGGCTCCCATACAACAAATGTGATTTTTGCTCGATATTAATAACGGCAAAAAGTAGACGCTTGAAATATTAACAGTATATTAAGTTTTATATTTATTTTAAAAATAAATAATGAAATCAAAATGAAATAATTATTTAAGGGGGACTCCCATACAACAAACGTGATTTTTTTTGCCGTTTTTATAGATACAAAAGGAGGTATTGATTTAAAAAAGAATGTTTTTCCCATAGTCAGATGTATTATACATATGCATAAAAACTATACATTTTGCTGCCAGATAATAACACTGCATCCAATATTGTATATATGTACACAAAGAAGTATTGAAAAATTAAAATAAACATAATAAATCAAAAGAGTTTTAATATACACTTTAAAGGTACCAAACAAAGGGTAATTACACCAAAATTTTACATAATAGAGCATACATGTTTCGTCAAATTAGCATGCAAATAGGTACACATGTACATACATACGCGATAAAAACATAACCTTCCTTTTGGTAGTTGGGTAATAAACCCTAAAATCTAGTACTATGCAACAGCAATTTTTAATGCCCAACGAAGTGGGCACGTATAGTTCTTCTTTGGACAATACTCATTCAACCGGTGGGCTACTATTACCATTAAAGTGGAATTCTCGCAAGCATTATGAAACTTTGGCCGGATAATAACCACATTGGTTTCATAATAAGGCTTATATTGCATTGCATGTCGATATTTCCTTGGTAACATCGCGTTTCCTTCGCTGTCCTAATTTAAGGCGTACCGCGGAAATCTTTTTGATGAATTGCTCCCAGGGATATCGTAAGTATGATGACCCCGAATATTAATCTTCACTGTGATTCCGAACTTCCAAATATATTACAAAATAATAAAATGCAAATAAGTATAATTTATTACTTTCTTTTAGCCTTCGCTCCCTTTAAGTTCAAAATTACTTTGATCATGCAATATGTATCGTCGGACCTATAAAATTGGTTTTAATTTTGAGTTTGATTGACATTCCAATTCATGCAGAATCATGTCGACCGTAAATTACTATTAAATATTCTGACTGAAATCAAACTCGAGGGAGGTCACTGTTTAGCGATTTATAGTATTATGAAATTTGACATCGCATATAAAGTTTATATTGAATACACAGTTTTACACAGGTGTAATTTTAACCTGAACATTTTCATAAACATTTTTATATCGGTAAATAAGAGTATGTCGATATACTTATATCAACTTTATTCGTTATATATTCAAATGCAATTTTGTCGAAAACGTCGATATGACGGGCGCTGAAAATATTCTGCTGCCCTGAAAATATGGCGCTAAGCCAAAGTTGAGTTATTGTGATGTAAATAAGGTTTGATCACGTACAATGTACTGTGGGAGGAGGGGGAGGAATCCTTAGAATATAAACACCACTCCCGAACATTTGGTCTACCATTGCAAATACCACGTTGAGGGATCACAAGGGACGAGCGTATTTACGTTATTAAATTGTTTACATTTTGATATAAATGTAAATTATCGTTTTAAGGAAATGTTTCTTCTTAATATATTTTTTTAATGAAATACTTTGTTTATTATGACATTTTGTATTTGTTTATCTGTACCATTTTATAAGTCGTTTACGACTTGGATATATTATAAGTTATATGACCTGTTACTTTACCCAGTCCGCCAGTCGATTGTATAGAACTTTGGTCAACAAACTGTGTAGCTACAACTTTAATGTAGGTGGTACGATATATAATGGGATCTCCACTAAGTTTATCATTTCAGACGTGGGTGTAACGTTTCGAGTATTCACATCAGTGAAAGCAAACATTTAACCAGAGATGCTCTTTGTGGCGCCGACACATGACACCTTGGCCTTCGTTACAGAACTCGACCCGACCACTAAATACCGGGAAAGTTACTGTCCATTCTTTTGTATAAAGAACTGCATTGACAGCTTGCATAGTTGCACTCGCAGCTTTCCATTTTGAGAGGCTACTGTTTGCATTTTTGCAAACTACAATGTAAAAGGACTCGTTTTTGACTCGCTTATTCAACTTCTTTAAGACTTTTCTCATTCTCATCACATTCTATTGTATTAACTCTAAAAAGAAAAATGTGTCGGCTTTACAGAAAAAACTCAGTAACTAACTTCAAAAGCTAATAGACGTGAGTTCATTGAAACAGAGACCCATTATTAGGAAAGAATGCGCCGAAACATAACCTTTGAGTGGGTCTGAGTCAGTTGTGTGGGCGTACTCGATATAGGCTCCGTTCGGTCGCACGACCAGTCGATCACTTATTCATGTTGTATCATTTAAACTCAATAATTTTGCTTAAATTAGTCTACGTAGGAGTATGTTTAGACTGAAATATTACTCACACTAATTCACACTAAGAAGGCGAACATCAAGATAAATATAATGCTTTTGTAAATTCTTCTAACTCTACATGGGTTTAAAATCAAGTTTACATATAGGTAGGTAGGATAACATATATGTAAATGCAATAGAAATAGTATACTACACCATCCATCTATTTCTACCCTAGGCCTTTGTTTATTAACAACTAGTTGACTGTGAAGTTACCTTATTTGCGTGAGGGAGTTAATATAACTCTTGGCTTTAAATCTATAAGTATTCACGTCATTCATTAAATGAAGTACATACTCAATATTAAGGCACTTCAACGACGGTATTTTTGTCAGATTCTATTAAATACAGGTTATTTCCAGAGGTACCGGAAGCACACTGATCCAATACAAGTTCTCTTAGAAACGGGGATTATTTATGTCCCCCAGGTATATCCGACAAAGCAACAAAAGGAGTATCATTATACTTTCACATTTAATATTTTATATATAAGTGATTAACTTAACATAATAGAACGACGTGATAAAAAAACCAATAAGGCTGAAATTAAAGTGATTAAAATAATACAATGAACATATACCATTCGCCATTGCGGTTCGATGCTGGAGGGCGTTCAATCAAAGAGCGCAATGTGCAAGAATATCAATCAATGGAAATCGTCCGACTGGAATATCACGGTCAAGTTCAATAACCGAGCAGTTCTTGATTGACGACAGGCCATTTACGCTTTTTATAAGCTTTTAGTCAACATACGATTCTCGTCGTTGGTTTCAGTTCAAACTTTATTATGAACTTTTCCTGCATTTATATACATTTCGCAACCCGTTTTATATTAAATGGTCGTTGACACTGTAGACGAAGTACTATTCGCAAATGAAACAAAAACCCTATCTCAACACAGTCACATAATTATGCCAGTCCTATAGACATCATTTTGAAATAAATAACCTCCTTAACACTCCCTGTCAGAAATAGTTGTAGATGTGGGATCGTCACAGTCGAACTACAAATAGTTCGACCACTATTTAAACTTATGTCTTCGAAAAGTACTAAATAAAATATGGTAATACTTCTTGATGGTCTAATTTCACAGGAAACCTGTTTTATTATTTTTTTACTAGTTTATAGATTTATTTAAAAGTTTTTGAAAACAATGCAAAAGTTCATACGTTACATTTGCATTTTTTACAATTTAAAACTATGTTTGAACAACCTCTATTTCAATAATTATTTTACGCGTTTTATATTGGACTATGTTTCGTTTTTGCTAAATACCTACTTTAAATAACAATATTTGCGTTACATTTGTCCAAGTATGCAATATTTGCAGAGTTCATTTAAAAATGTAGGTGAATGGATTACAGATATCATATCATGTTTGCCGTGAGTACTCGCCACTGATAAGATAATTTAACAATTCTTTATAAGTGTGATATGACTGCATTTAACGTAATTATTTTCCTTCTAATTAGTTATCACGTGTCATGAAGAAAAACCATGGAGATATCACGAGAATGGCACGTGGCTATAAAGTTAAAACATTTTAAACAGGGAAGGTTAGTAGGAATTTCTTTAGTTATGGAAATGTAAAGAGACATTGAAGTTATCAGTCAGTTGATATCAGAACCCGTTTTACTGCTGCTAAACAGCAATCAGTATAACGTAGCTATTGCAAGTCGGTCTTTTAGTATGATAAAGTATATCCTTTATGTTATCCGTAAGTACCTCATAACTTGCTTCACAGACACGTAAGGCAAGCTTAGAATTCATGCGAAATGCTGAACAATATCAACTAATCTTATCCACATCCGTAATTTCAAACATCAGTTTAAAAAACGTACTAAGAATGCACAAAGAACATGACTATAATCTGTAATCCCTGTTATACGTTACACAGGCTTGTGTGCTTCGTTACATGTGGTTCAGTAGGAATATCAGAATTTTGATTTTAATTATTTGTCTGGTAATATGCTAGGTCGCAAACGAAATTACATAAACTATATAGTCTTGAAAATTAGTAGTAGTAGTATTAAATTACAGCCCAATGACGAAATATCAACCCGATGTTAATTTTATTATGCCCGTTGAGAAACAGAAAATAAAGTGTAAATAAAATAACTCGTTTATCATCTCTTAAAAAACCGGCTAAATGCAAGTCGGACTCACGCACGAAGGACCGTACCATTTTCTCTAAAGAACGGCAAATTTGTAGTTGCAAACGTTTATTGTATGAGTATTTTATATCAATTTAACTAAGTATTTATTTTTAAAGTGTATATATTCTGTAAATATTTCAAGCATCTACCCGTTGTTGAGCAAAAGATCACGTATGTTGTATGGGGGCCCTCCTGCAATATTTATTTTATTTTGTTTTTAGTATTTATTGTTATAGCGGCAATAATGTCTAGCTATCACGGTTCATGAGATACGGCACGGTGACAGACAGACGGACAGAGGAGTAGTAATAGAGTCTCGTTTTTACTCTTTGGATACGGAACCCTAAAACGGCTATAATCAGTCAACAGATAACAGTGAGTACGTGTCCCAGATTACGCTTAAAACGTCTCCACTAATCCTTTGACACTTTCATTTAATTATACTTTCATTTAATGCGCTATAAACGTCATAATAAATAAACACCCCATATACGTACCCACCTACACGTACCATTTCCTTATTGTAGTCCAGTGCTTCCAGATCGTGATTATAAAATTACAGTAGATTCGATTGAAAATTACAGAATTTTGAAAAAAAAATACAGTAGAGAGTAGAGTTTTTATCAATTTTGAAGGAGATTTTAGTCGACGAAAAAAACATTATCTACTTTCCCTTGGTTTTGTGCAATTTGATGACCAAAAAAAGGTCATTGATCGATTATAATCGAAATAAAACTATTGTATGCTGTAATGACCCAATACAGTAAACAGAAGAAAAATTGAAAATACAGTAGATCTACTGCAATTACAGTGCATCTGGAAGCACTGTTGTAGTCGTAAGTAATTCAAATTACTGCTTCACCGGTCACGTACCCAACGTGACATAAAAGTCCTTCAAATAAGGTGCCGCGACATTCTTTACCGTGTATTTTAAGGTCGACATAAACGATTACGCTTAGTCGTGATATGAGATTCGGTTGCAGATTATTTTAAGGAGTTCCTTGTTCACTTAGGCATTCCATGGTCACAGTTGTTCTGAATTTTTGAGTTATGACAGGAGCTGAAAATATGGTTTTTGATCGAAATATGTCCCGTGTTTTCCTTATTTGCATCATATAAGTCTTAGAAGAGGATTAATAAATGCCGTGTTCTAGCATGAACGGTGTTGAGGACAGACGTCATGAGATCTTTCTATATGGTCCTTCGAAGTAAGATAAATTGGGTTCAGGTAATTAAAGAGGCCATGTACGCCAGTGACTAATTATCCTCAGATGGATTAAATACTCATTTGTTGTCAATTCAAACAAAATTCACGGCTGTGGAGTTCACTGAATAGAACATTATTTACATCTTTTATTTGTAACGCAGTTCTCTGAATTATTAAAAAAAATTATCTGATTGACCAGATTGAACCCGGATCCCTAAGGATGACAGTACCGTTGTGACTGATATTTTTGAGCGTTGCATACAATATCGTTAATGTCCAGTTTAATTTATTTTACGATACTTGTGAAGCATTTATTAATATGTGGTCACGATGTAATTTATCATAATGTGCTTCAAGATCATACAGCTACAGTTAGAACTATTAAGCAGATAAATTTAATGCATTTAAAAGTTATTTTCGTTCACCTTAAAAATAACATTGAACCACTTGTCAGGGTCGGTTCTTGCGCAACGGGGATTGATCTATTTTATCGAATCGAATAGTTAATTATTATTTCCCCTATCAGTTAACTTTTTTTTCCAAGACAATAGGAGGTACTAAATAATAAACACCGTAATTTAAATATGGATAATTTGAGACAAAATAAACTTTTAATATGTCCGTATTTTTCTCTGATGTGGAGCTATTTCTGAGTACGTAGGTACTCGTAATTGGTATGTTCGTGTCTTAGGTAATTTGGCTTAACATAGGTAACTTGGTGATTACTTCATATATTATAATATTAAAGTATATCATATTATTTTAAAAAGTATCATATAATTTATACACCTTATATTCTGTATACTTTTCGAACAGTTTCTATTACGCATTGGCGACCATTTGCTCCGAAATTCAATCAATCCATACAGTTAAACATCCGTTTAAGTACTTAAAACCACGGTGGTCACAGGTCTTAAAATGCTTTTACGTCATTACCACGCATTACGCCCCGTAATCGCCGCGTAGTCGTCTCGCATCGAATCGTGTCGAACAAGTTTTCTACGCTACATAATATAATCTCCATTACGTTTATGCAATTATAAGTATTGCGTCTCACGATGATGCGAGAATCAAACCATTCCCGGTCTTAAGGGTGCAGGAATAAAGGACTCTCATGTGCCTTCGTGAGGATAATCAACTGTATACTTAATTTTGTATACCTACTTAAAGCCATCGAGGCGGATTGTGTCGTGTGAGGTATTAAGGATCTGAGTGACAGCCGACGCCTAATTTACGTCACGAAAACGTTTCTCGCACGTAATACGTATTTAAATAAAATTTTGGATTAAGCGAAAGCTAACACCTCCACTTGTATTTAATTAAGCCGACAGAATTACGCTGTAGGTTTTAAGACACTGATTGATTAACGTTCACGTTTTACCTAAACGTAACAATTAATAAAACATGAAAAGTTTATGTTAATTTGAAGTAAAAGCTCTTTCCCTAATATAACAGCTATGGTTGTACCACCGACATACTATTTTTGGTGCGAAAATGTAAACATTTTACAAAGTTTTACATATTTACAACTCAGCCCCTTTATTATCTATGACTATCTTTAGAGAAGACATTCTAAAAAACAATCAAAAGTAATATAATAAAGAATGGATCCTTGGTCTTTAGAATCACAATTCATTAGTTGCAAATGAACGATATCGCACAAACAAGATCCGCTTAAATATTTCATATACACGTTTTTCAATAGGTGCTCATAGCCTTTAAACTCTATGCCTTATTTGAGCATAGATCGTTTCCAAATCAAAACGGGTTCTTTCTTTTAGATATTACCTAATGTTTATGAGGTACATACTCGTTTTGTACAGTTATCGTGTGGGCGCACTGCATTCATGCGTCGACACTAGCCTCCTTCCGATACGCCAACGCATCTGTATTACTTCACTTTACTATCTTCACTTTATTATTATTTCATATACTTGTCCATTTTCCTACCTTTGACCGAAAATAAAACTTGGAAAACTAACATAAGTATGGTATTAAAGAGTTAATTTCACAAACATGAAACACTAAAGAATTAAAATAAAATTGTACAACTTGCTTATTTCATACAGAATGATACGTTTTTGTTACAATGAATTTAACCTGTTAATGATTCTTTTTTTATAGTATGTAAGTAGCAAACGAGCATGCAGCCCACAAAGTCTCATCTAGGATTGACCACAGATGCGTTGCTATCGCTCGAAAAAGTATGTCTCCCTTACCACACCCATAACATCAGTGTTATGCGCTGTGTGTTCTGGACACACAGCGCATAACACTGATGTTATTAGGCAGAAATAGGTGAGGCGGTGGTGCTTCCGGAGTCGAACCACAAAGAGCTCTACCACCTTCAAATTCTAATATTAACCATAAGCTAGTAATGTTCTGATAATTTAAACCTTATCTATAAATAACTGCTTATTGGCAAGAAAATGAATTCGTATTGTAATAGTAAGCCATGCTGCCTAATAATCCATTACCTTCACTCATAATATAATTTATAGTCAATTTAGGCATACTTAACATAAGCATTAATGCGCATATTCTTACTTTGTTACGCTCGAGTGGTCATACTGATTTGATAATTGGTACTACAAACAAAAATAAACTTTAGCGCGTGCCAAATTACCATTAAAACAACACGGTGACGTGTATTGTTGTGACAACAATACACCCGGGGGTTTCCTTTCCCATATCAAAGTTGATGAAACTATGACAGCCATTATAGGAGCACGAGCCTGTGCCACTTTTGTACCTAAAAACACTAAATCACGTGCCAAGGACAGTAAATAGGACTAGAAATATAAAATGTACTTAAAGTTACTTGACTTAACTACACTGATAAAATGACCTGATAATTAATTAAACTGGTAGTGAATGTTGTACTATACAATTTAATATTGTAATGGGATCTTCAAAAACAGTTATGGGACCATTTTATTGAATTTATAAGAAAACAGAAGGAATACCCGGTCTATATCTGGAATACATTGAACTTACAGCTATCACCATCTATCGTCAAAGCTGACAAGAGAACTGTAAACTGAACAGGCGAGTTTGGTCAGCTAGTTTATGTATACTACAGTCTTATTCCGACTTCCCCACCTTGACCTTAATACTAGTTTGCGCCCGCGGCTCAGAACACACGGCCGATATTCATACGTGTCATGTACGCATATGACAATTCAGTACATGTATGCATATGGTAAATGTCTAAGGTATATCGTTTTGTTTTAAATTTGTTTGTTTTTTTGTGCAGTCTCTTAAACTTAAACCTTCCACATAAGAAATGTTATACGAATTTAAATACGTGCAGTGTATATACTGAAAGTAGTAAACGTATATCTAATGTAATTGGTATTTAACCTTTTTGCTGCCTTTAGAAATCTGCAACTAATTATTAAGTCTTAACCGAAGAGAACAGGTGCGTTCTTATTCTTAAACTTGGAGACTAATTTGGAAAGTTTCGAATCTACTTAAGCCTACTACCTTGGCCCTTTAGGCCAGACACGGCGAATGGCCGTGTATCATATTTACCAGGTGGTAGAAGCAGTGTAGTTTGACCGGGGAAGTACCACCGCCACACCTATTTTGAGCGTGAAGCAGTTCTTGCGTTTTGGAAGGGTGGAAGGGTGTGGTTGCCGGCTCACTTTTATATGAGGCGACCATCACAGTCCTTGGGAGTAGCAACGCATCTGTGATCGACTTCAGATAGAACCCCTGTTCTATATGAGGTTGCTTACGGATGTCCATGGGCGGAAGTAACCACTTTCCGTCAAGTAGACTGCATGGTCGTTACCTGCTTCAATGTAATAATAATAAAAAATCACTTGTGTCCTACTAAACAGTCATATAAGAAAACCACATGTGAATCGTTTTATTTCGTTAGCTCATCCTTTACGATTCTTCGTATTGGGGTAACAAACAAAGCTTGATACCATTGAACTTACGAGTCTACGCTATACTTGTTAATTCTTGGAATAACCGAACAATTTGGCTTTAGAAAAATATACAGGAACTTAATATAATAACCCAACGAGTTGGACCAATTTCGCTATGTTTTTTACTGTTTGAAACTCATAATGTTTTCGTGGAATAGATTATTCTATCCCTTGGTAATTTTCCATAGTTATGTTAAGCTTTTCAGGCGGGATTGAAAAACAAACATTCATCGCAACTTTAATCGAATCTTTACGAAAGATGAGCATATAAATGCGAATATGCCATGCAATGTTATATACATGAATCCAAAATTAAAATCATATACTTAACATGTAGCAAGAAGCTTGTAGCAGGATTAAGCAGTAATAACCGAATGGTTGAAAGTCGGCCTCTTAATCGAGGGTCCGAGGTTCAATACCAGGCACGCACCAATAATTTTACTATAATTACGTGCGTATTAGAAATAAATTATCACTTGGAAAGGAAACTTTTACGCCTGAGAGTTTATTTTAAGTTCTCAAAGGTGTGTGTGAACTAATTCGCACTTGGCCAATGTGGTGGACTATAGCCTCAAACTCTCAATCTGAAAGAAGACCCGTGTCCAGCAATACAAAAAATGTTGACGACGAGTTAACATGCAGATAAATAGATCAAAATTCCAAATTATCTTAAAGTAGACACGTGTAATAGATAATGTAGTCTGTGACTGTATTAAGTCTGCATACAAACATCAATGCATTCATTAAGGGTGTAAACATTTTGTTGTTGCCTGCGTGCGGCCCCAGCTTACCGAAATAGTCCAACCGTACTTGAAGGCAATCAAACTTCATGACACTACACGTGCTAGGTGTGAACCGAAGTTGAACATGCTTTAACGCCCTTCATTATTTTATTTTTAGCTCGTCGCTAACAAATGTATATACTATAGGAATGATAACAGAGCGGTTTAAAATCTCGCCTCATAAGGTCCGAGAATTTGATTTTTTATTTTTTGACATCGAGTATATTTGAAATTTATTATTACTTGCTTAAAAGGTGAAGGAAAACAACTTAAGGGAACTTAAAAGCATGCGGATTCTATAATTATACGCCTCCCACAGATGTATAATCTATAAAATCATACTTGGCGTTTTGGACTATGTCCTTTCAGCCCTTTAAACCTGTGCCCAGCAGTGGGACGAAACTGTTATAATGACGAACAAATATAACAGTATAATTATACGTCATTACTCTCTCATACTTCTGACGCGTCAGACATGAATAATAACGTTTAATGTGCCATTGCTATCAATGTCGGTTGATGTTAATTTATCGTTGTACTGACCACCCACAATGGTGAGAAGCAAATTATGTCTATCCATCATTATTACATCATTATTACTGATTGTTAAAGCCCGTGTGAAAGCTTCGATAAGATTCGCATTGCTTACTAGATGTGCCACGTGGGTTTACCCGCGTAAAAATGAAACTATTGGTTCTAATCAGCAATATTGACCACGTAAAACAATGTGAGGAATGTTACTTTTGAATTTAAATTGTGGTAACTTTTGATAAATTACTGGGATTTTTAAAGAAAAAATATTAAAAGTTACCTCATAATACGAACCATGAATGTATTCATTTTATTTTTAGATGACATTGAGAAGTTTTGATTTATTACTTATTCTCAGTCATACAAAATATTTTCTTTGTAAATATGTGGAACAGACACGAGGAACGTTCATTTTTATTATATCTATGGATAAGTCTTAAAGCAGCTGAGGTTACGTTCGTTACGTTTCATTACGTTACGTTACGTTACGTCGGATTGTCTTATGGTCTTATTAAGCAAGTAACCTGTAACATTGCATGTATGTTCATTTTGATTTTTGTGATGCATTAAATTTATTTTTCATAATTAAATATTACTGTGGCTTATTTAATTCTGTATTATCTACAATCTACATCATAGAAATTCCTATGAGGTCAGTGACACCCATATTTATAGTCTTAATAAATGCCTCGCATACCTATAAAATTGCTAACTTTACCTTCACTTCATAATAGAGCAAGTATTGCTACTGAGTAACTCACAACTTGTCTATGTCATAACAAACTAATATGTTGCCATTAAAATATTATAATTTTTAAATTATACAAATATAATTGTTATGTATGGAAAGATTTTCCTTTGTCATACAAAGGAAAATCTTTCCATACATTAAAGGCACTACACTGCATCTTACTTAACCATTATGAATATATTTCCATATGAATGGATTTAACCGTTAAGTGATTATGACTTGGAAATATTAACATAACGTTTTAATTATTACGGATTAAATATACGCTTGAGGTCATTGAACTCTATATGCAAACAATTATTTATCATTGCGACTTCTCACCTCCGATAAGATGTTCATAATTTGACAGTCATAAACCGAAATGAGATATATTTCAAAGATAACCTAGGTATATATTGTGTTTGGTAAATACCACTTTAAACTGATAAACGGTCAAATTATGTGTTTATTTAATAAATACTGGTTTTAATTAACATCTAAATTAAATAGATATCCAGTAAAACAAATATAACAATAACAATCCCTTCTTTTTATTATATAATATACTTTGATACACAAGATCGAAAAAATAGCTAACGAGGAGAGCGGTTTCACCTTACGTGTCTAGTTAATGACATCCTTCAGTATAGTGCTCAAGTTCCTCATATTTATTGCTATAAATCGAGGATTTTTATAAATACTAGATGAAAACCCGGCTTCGCTCGGTTGAAATGGGACTCATCCATAATCTTTTACAATATGTAGGTAGATATTTTTGTAGCTATAATCAATTAAAAGGTATTATTACACCTGAGACTTAGAAGCAGATACTCGTAAAAGCTGCCAGTTCGCTAGACGACACTACTTGTAGTAGCTAGTTTACAGTTTAATATACTGGTCCCAGTGCTAGCGACACCCAAATTCAAATTCCGAGCATATTTATACAAACCTACACACATTCTCAACAGTGCGGCAATGCGTTGCAGAAATGAGAGGTAAAATTTTGTAACGCCATCTAGTATAAAATATCAAAACTATGTAAGGTAAGTAATGCCGCTAGATGGCAGTTTATCCTATTATTAGGTTAATCGGCTTTAAGGAATTCAAGATGGCATTCGAGTGGCCAATATGGCGACTATTTGCACCATTGGAATTTAACAAAATACTCGACAATCCGAATTCTGCGAATATATGTTGTCGACTCGAAATCAATATTTTTTTATGATTTACTCTAAGGTAAGGTTTCAATCAAGTCTACCGTACCCCATGACGGAATTTTTTATATAGATTGGAGAAGTAACAAACGAGCAGGCAGTCGTCTGATGATAGGTAACACCGCCCAAGGACATTTTTGTAATCAACCCCAGATAGAATTCTACTTAGGTTTGCGATAGGTCAATTGCTAACAGTGAGAATTAAGTCGAAAGGTCTCGGCCAAGTACGCTTTCCTTACCACACCCTTCAGGCTCGAACACAACAATGCGTAGCACTGACTCTATTAGACAGAAATGTGACGATGAAATGCTGCAGGGGATACTGAAAAGTAATTGTAAAAACGCTTTCTACACTCAAAGCCCCACACTAGGATTTTCTCCTGTGTCGGGGTGCCATGGACACCCAAAGACGAATACACAAACACTCAGACCCAGAACAGAAATCTAAACTCATCATTCAGATGTCTGTTTGGCCGGAATCGAACCCGGGGCTGACCGACCGGTCTGAAACGCAGTGGGTTTCAGACCAGTATGATAACCGCTCCACCACGTGGGTCGTCAAAATGTATTTGCATTAGTATGATAATCGTCGTTTATATAAACACTCCCAGTCATTAACCTTGCTATATTGGACCAATGGTCTATGGATCTACATCAAGACTGAAACTCATCTGGCCCAGACAGTGCCTTATTAGCCAAAAGCAAAATTGTAAGCTTGTAAGTACGAATAAAAATGTTATCAACCGTCTTTAATTTTTTCACTATATTCCTTCGACACTAAAACAAGTGGTAATTAATTACTAATGGATTCATGATTTATGAAAAGCATCTTGATTTCGAATTCGAATTCCGGTCCTGCAGTATGTGGAGTCCGAATTCATATGACTGGACTGTCACTAATCAGACACGCATCGCACCCATAAGTCGTAATGTTCCTTAAGATAAGTGACTAATTTTTGTTCCTGTGCCCCTTGAGACGCATTACGTCTCGGATATAGACGCCAGATACGCTATAAGAGCTTCTGATCATGTTGCAGAGCGCTTGTAAACGAAATGCTACTGTAGAAAGAGTAGTTTGACTAAGTATGTACAAGCCTTGTAATAGTAACCAAGTATTTATTCCTGTTGTCTAATAAATTAAGGAAGTTTTAAACGCACCTACTTGTAATCTTTGAACTTAAGCCCAAAAACCTATTAGGTTGTACGTAAGTACATATTGATTATATTGTATAGTATTCGAGTAATTATTTTCTTAACTAAGGCAACGGTGTTTACTTAACACCAATGGTTCCTTACTGCATAACCAATATTAGTTCAACAAATTATTACATAAAATGAACTTTAGTATTTTTGACTTATCACGAATCTTACTTATCTTCGTGCACAACACATATAATCTTATGCTTAGATTTTATGTGTAAAAAGCATTTTTTTAAACCTAGCTATTATTGGGCTGAATATTACCCATCTAAGTTTTAAGTAAAAACATGCTAACGCTTCACCTATTTGAAGTTCGTTCTTTATTATTATACACTTCAATGGTAACTTTAGTAACCCGACTCGCTCTCGGCAGAGCAGCCGGCGCCTGAGGCGCTCACGTCATAACAAAACAAACATCCGTACATCCGAGTAACTTACGAGTAAATTCTCTTCTGGACCAGTGTTTTATGACGCGTCACTATCCGAATGACCTGAACAGAGAGTGATAATATTTCACGTACGAAATGGAAACTTTATTATGTAAATATTCCACAAGATCCTTGCAAAATAAACCGATAAACCCAAATTTTAAAATAGTCCAACTTTTAATAAATTTATTTACTGTCAACAGGAATTCATCGCGTTCTCATGTAAAAAATCTTTAAACGATATTTAATAAATCAGTTTTCTCACACGTCACATGAAAAATGTACAATAACCTACGAAATCACGTAACAAAACAAGTTCACTCTATAAAAATCTTCAAAGATATTTTCTAGTAATAACACTAGAGGATCAACGATATAATCATGATACATAATATTTATCAAAGGCGCGGTTTGATCTACTATGCCGTACACGTACAATCACGCTTAATATTGAATAACAGTGCGTGCGCTACGGGCTTATTTGAATTATCCGAGTCGGAGCAGGTAATCACCTCGACGGTTAATGATGTATTTTATATAATACTACAGTTTATGTAATTATGCTTTCGTGTATTAAATAGAAGAGCAAAAAGAGTATAAAACCCAATCCTTGTACATTTCCGACCTGCCGCACCATTTTATACTTTTAAGTTTAACTAAATACAAACCAATGTTTATGTCTGTATGCATATAAGTTGAGCATAAATTACGGGCGTGAAACTCAGAATATTCGCTTCATCGATTCTTGTAAAGTAAATAACTCATCTATGTGTGATCTAAGCACAACGCTGACTGACTTGGGGTTAACCGAAGATCAAATAACAGCCGTACCGTGCTCGGTTGTTAACCTCGCAAATCCTAGAATAAACATAGCTAATATATCGTCGCAAGTCTTCCGCACTTCCGCCAACTTCGCTATAATAATGACTTACGGGAGCTGAGAACTTGTCAGGAATAAATCGCGCTTGATGTGGCTGCTTAAGTTAATTTATTTGTTTTTCTCCAACAAAATGATGCGTTTTATGGTCTTTCCTCCGCTCTTTATAGCATAGTAAAGCTCAATTGAAGCTACACATCGGCACAAGAGGTGGCCCTTAATGTATCCCATGACGACCTCGGAATTTCTTTTATCCGACTCTCCATACATGAAGACAGGATTAATGTCCTGGAACATAGGCAAAGTTCATTAATACTTGGAGGGTGTTCTACACAGCATATTTACAAATACAACTTTGAAAGTGAAACCACCCGGAAAATAAATATCCTTCCCTTAACATTCGAGGGATGTACGGTTATCAGGTGAATTCGCGCCCGAGGCCATGTACCGTTTAGAAATGTGCTACATTATTGAATTCGAGTTATGATTAGGAGATTTCACGTGCTGTTGGGATAATATCATTTCGACGGAACGAAGAGCTTAAAGGTATGACGAAACACCGTTGCGTCAGAAATGTTTATTCAAACGACAGATGGGCTTTTTTTTACCGATACAACTCAACCACATGGCAATTTGTCCATTGATGCGTTTCATTCATACGCACACGCATGTGGTAATTCGCTATTATCGCTCCCTCTTACGTGTGTAGATAACATTTTATTTATGACACAGATAAGAAGACTCAGAATTAGTTAAGTGCATTCTGGAATTGGGTCACGCGGTTTGAAGCTACTTACACAGTTTATGAGGTCAGTGATATCTGAGAAGTAAAGCTGTTTTTAAATAGTCTTCTAAATTCTAACATGTACAATATAAAAAATTATACACATGTCATTTGATGAAAAAATATCACAATATGTGTTGCGTGATTAGATACGTTACTTATGTATTTATATTAATAATTTAAAATAAACTTCGAACTTGTTAACAGCGGTTAGTTAATAAGCTCCAAGTTTCTTTTCCGTAGAGGTTCCGAAGATTTATTTATACGAGAATAAATTGAATAATATATTATGGGTTTTTAGAATTAAACTTAGCGTTGATATGATGTAAATTTTTAAACTTTGAACACTATATTCAAATACAACATATTTATTCTTGCAGATGGATAAAGTACAATGAACAGCTTTCCTATAAAAACATTTAAAAATGAATATGGATGTGCGCCATGTGGCTATTCAAAATCTCTTCATACAGTTTCCAAATAATAGCTGACAAATGTTATTGTGTACGAATAAAGCTCCACTTTATATGGGGCTGATAAATGCCGCTACTTTTTGTAACATCTGTTCACCGCACGTGTCCTCTCATCCTTACCGAATGATGATTAATTAAATTGATATGCGCTAAACGAAATTTAATTACGTCAAGCATTTAAATAATTTAAACACAAACATGAAAATTAATTATCAAATCACTTAATTGGGTGACACCTAATGTTCGTTTGGTACATTTAGAGAGATTAGGACAGTTTTTTCTTGCATCATAATGTGAGTTCGTCACGTTCCCTTTATTTGGTCACGGTCAGTAGGTGAGGCTTTCAAGATATTATGTTTAAATTACTTCACATACATAAAAAAAATCTAATACTTATTTTTGAATTATCACAAAATATGATTGGAAAGCCTGTCACACTATTAGCATAACAGTTAAAATAAAACAGCCTTGATTAATGTGTACACAAAATAAATGCAGTGTAACTATTTCTAGCACCTTAATAATAAAAATAGCGAACCATATAAAACCATTACATGGACATTCATGTATGAAAATGTTAATGTTTTATTTTTCTTTAGCACCACATCAACCCCAGGAGATTACTTCTTACCATTTTCCTATAGCCGTTTCGCTTTCCGTTACGTGAGATCTCACAATATCTGTTAAACGGGACCGCATTATTGCGAATTGCCTTTTTTCCTGCTCACTCGTTATTGACCATAAAAGTAATAACTACTCTCTAAAGTTTCATGATAAGGCAGGTCACGAACGTGCGACAATATAGGTTTTACGGTAAGAAGTAATAACGTAAATACCTCCCATAAAACATTGTATTAATGAAAACTACCGACCGTTATCTTAAGCCTTAGCGCATCCACGGCTTGCAATTAAATTCGCTCTTTTATTTGGTGATAATTTGCTCGAACACGTGCCGCATCCAACCACAGAAAAAACCTGTTTTAACTGTAGTAATGATCATTTTATAAGGCGGTCCCCTCCCGTTGAAAATTGTAATGAATGTACAGTCATAGTAATCTGTGTATAATGACTTTAATGTAATTTAATGCACGGGGCGGTGCATTAGTGGGTATCCACATTATCACGCTTATCACGTCGAATAACTTTGTGATACATGCCAGATGTTAGGGTATTATTTCTCCCCCAAGTAAGAACGTCACGCGGATCCGCTTAATTTATTTTATAAAACTATTAGGAATATAAGTACTAAACATTCACGCTTAATATTGAATAACTAACACTACGTCATATGACGTATAAATAGCATAGAGCATAAATTAATAATTTTGGCCTCTCATTGTGAAGGTGAAGATTGGGTTGAAAGCCAAGGTTAATAATCTCCGATTATTCAAAGGCATTCGTGCAGGTATTAGAAATTAATTATCACTTGCCTTAAGAAGCAAAACATAATAGGAAATACACAATATTCCCAAAGGACATTTTTAGGGAACCATGCCCAGTTTTGGGTGGGTATTGGATCAAAATTAATCATCTCATACAACACAGTTGCGCCGTTGTTGTGTCTTTTCAATTATTTGACTTTCAACCGAAGGCCAAGTTATCTAAAAGGTTAAGGTGAGCACTCGTTTTTTCCGGCTATAACATCTCACATGATCCTATTTTGGGTCGAGGGCCCCCCACGAGATCCATGACCCGTTCTCCAAACTTCCGATTTGTCATTAGTGCCTTGTCATATCATATCATAGTGTAGTGTCATCTGTCGCCGCCTTAAGTATCCTTTACACTGCTCAAAAAGCTCGTATGTTGTCATATATGGCTATAATAATTCGCTTGTGATTTGTTACGGCGTAAGATTATAACAAATAGTACTCCGAGTAATTTGATTACTTTATCGTAAGATTTTATGATATACATTGTATTGTTTTAAGTTTATTCCATATTTTAAGCATATAACCTGGTGTAAAATAAGTAAAATACTGCAATAGAATAAATCTTTTAGCTATAAACAACAAAATAATATTTTTAGCTATAAACAACATTTTGATGTACACATAATATGAGAAAAATCAACCAGCACAATTAGACATTTACTTTAAACGATTTTTACATTTTTTGAATTAAAGTAAACTCCATGGCAAATTCTTTAATGCAAATTGATTGACGTCGCGCGACTGAAGCGGGAATTGAAGACATCAAAAATCCGTGCATCCATATCATTTTACAAATCGCCTGCATCTGCTTACAACATGACATGTGATCGGACATCTGTTATGATCTCCCCACTCTGATACTGCATTATGCCTTCGGTTTAATTAACCCTATTCACTTATCATTGAATTCCTATTCCGATCAGTTTAAATTTTCACGCTCAACTGCGCCCGCGCAGACAACGTCACAATGCTTGATCGATGATTAGAATTTAATTTTGAATGCTAGCTGCAGTAATTAAGGTATCTCGACCATTTAATTACGAACTTGTACTGGTAGACGAATAAGATAAATTTATGCTTAGCTCTTAGTTTAAACCAATCTTGGTGCTCTCACACTCATACTGAGGAAAACATTAAAAAAACTTTTGTGTAATTGGTAAAATCAGAATCGTGATTAATCTGCAACTATGATTATTTTTAAACTACGAGTACCAAATTCATTGATATGCTTGATACTCTTTCATATTATCATATAAATAGATCATAGAAAGAAACCTTATGATTATCGAATCAAGATATTTTAAGGCAAGAAAGTTTTGCGTAAAAGACGGCGACGTTGTTTGCTTGTTCATTGTTTGTTGTCTCGTAAAACTCGAATTTGCTCTCACATCGTTGAGCCCGTCAAAATAAACGGAAAAAGTCATATTTCACCCTGTCCTCTATATACGAGTGTATAACATCCATGGTAAAAATAACTTGCACCATCATAAATCACATGAAATACTCTCGCGTGGCTTCACAATCGAATTTGTGAGCATTTTTCAATTATCCGTTATTGACCACAATGGCCGATCTTATTGGTCTTTTCGCCTTCGTAAACAATTTGTATCGGGATCTAACTTACGTAACCACACCAAAATAACACCAAAGCTTCGGAAATAAAGCACATTATTGGAATCGTAATCGAATTTTGAAATCGAACCCGCAGCCCTTTTTTACTCGAAGGGTCGAACTACTTGAACATTTGATTGTTACTGACTACATACGAAGTACTAAGGCCGACCGCCAAGACAATAAAAAATCCCATAAATTAATTTTGTTTTCATTTTAGTTGCTCCTTACATGCCTCATTGGAGTCGAAATAGCTTTTGAATTTGTATTTTATTTACTAAATTGACTTTTCTTTGTTTCAGGTAAGTACCTCCTTGAGATACATTGGAAACACAAGGAGTAAAAATCAAATCGTAAATCGACTTTAGGATTTCGCCGCGGGATGCGACTCGAATTGCCTCTAACAAATTTAATCTATGCCAGGTATAATCTTTACTGTCGCAACTTTGTAAGTACTTCTTCAAGCCATCGAGAAATTGGACAAGCGAATGCGTAACGAACTAAAGTTCCACCTGCTTATGCGGGGTCCAATAAAGTTGGCGATGTCTCATGCTCCTTATAGAATAAAGTTAGTCACGATAACGATTTCGTCGGGTTTAATTAAGGTCTATCTGCTGACCCTTCATTTGTGCCGATGGGGCTCGACGACCTTATTACGAAACAAATTGCTCTCCGCCGTTCCACCGCTGCGAAAGTAAAAGGCTTCCTAAACGATTATTTATTCTCTTGTGGGAACGTACGGTGATGTATCTGTTTAGAAGTTTCGCTGACGTGTTATGAATATTGCATCGCGTAAATGTAAGCGGAAACTGGAAGTTGCAAAATATATTTCTATATAATATAGATAATTATTTTTGCTGTCCATCATTTTAGTTGACTTAAATATTTTTGGGATTTATCGACGATGCTTAAATACATTAAGGGTTAAGTTTGAGTGTAGCATTTTTGTTGACGTTAGATTATAGTTCTTTTGCTTAAATAACGTTTATAAGACGGTAATGGCTCCTCAGAAAAAAACACTTGTGTTAATAAAGTCTACGAGTATATAAATCTCACTCTCTCACTAAATCACCCATTATTTATTGGCATATAAATATTACGTATATACGTACACGTCTCTAGTATACGCGTGTCACCCATACGTCAACATGTACCAATCTGCAGTGTTCATGTCCATATGTTGAATTTAAGAAGGTAAGATAAGTTTTCTTGTGGCACTAACAATATCTACGAGGGCCGGATGAACAGTACTAAGCCTTTGTTACATTTGTAATTCTCATACAATGAATCCATCTATCAATCCATCCAGAGATTGAGCAACATCTGCGAGAACATAAACACTATGAGTTATGTATATAGCTCTTAAAAGCCGTAACACCTAGTAATCCACACATAGTTGTATCCCGTAGTATTCTAAGAAACCAAATGTAAATATATTCAGTTTATTGCAAAAACTTACAATAATTATGTTCTACAGACCGTATACAGTCGTGTGAAAAACATACGGCAACGGCCGCATTTTGCAAGGTCGGTCGTAATTACAGCGTTGATCATTTGGGCATCCGCAAACACATTACACATTATTTACAACTTATCGGGTGGTTCATCTCGTGTCTGTCTGTACGAGAGTGAATGGGAATGGTTGTTTTGTAAACGGCATTGGTGTACAGCGAATTTTAAATGTATTACAATTTATTGGTTACAAATATTCGCTTTATGGTCAAATTATTGGACATTGGACTATATTGGTTGTATTCAATTTTAGCGTATATGCACGCAACTTAACTTCACTTTTTACTCCATAAGCAGCACTTGACACTTCTTCTGCTTCTACGTCGCTACAACTTTTTGCGGGTCTTAGCCTCCTTAACGATTTTCCTCCACTTTGCTCTATTCATAGCTTAATTCCATGGTCTTGAACTCTTCTTCCACACAGTCCTTTCAACGCTTCCTGGGTCTTCCTCTGGGTCTTTTCTGCTACGGGCCTCGTCTTTGATGGTTTTCAACGCTCTAGCACTGTACATTATCTCTAAATAAAATTCCGCCAATCGCAGTCTTTACGATTTGCAGAATCTGACTATTATTTATCTGTTTTTCGATTAAGGCTTCCAGCTCGTCTTTCTATTTCGTGCGGAATGTCAGACACTTAAACTATTATATGCATTAATTTTTTTACACTTAAGCCAAATATACATTTCTAGAAAATAGGAACTTTGCTTTGCTTCGGGTTTTTAAATAATTCGAAGATAATTGGATGACTTTATTCTCGTGTCTACTTCATCATATTAGACTAACAAGTTATAGAACAAAGTTTATACTCATTCTTAAAACGAAAAGAGAATCATTCAAAAATTCCAACTCAATTCAATTCAAACCATGTTCTTTAAATTACAAGACGTCTGTCCGAAGAGTCTGACAGGGACCTTTCTCTTTTTATCGTAAACTGGTCCGAAGAATAACGATTCACCGATTCACCATGTAAATAATATCGTAGGCTTATCTAAAGCTACATCAGTGTTAGTCACGAAGGCGGCAGGCTGAAAGGGCAGGAAGCGCGTTTGTCTGGCTGTATGCATAAAAGTGCCAAGTAAACAACGCTCTTCCTCCGTTTGATATCAGATTATGTTTATGCCATATTATATCACTAAATACGTTTAATATTTGAACTGATTATAATAATATGGTCAGTCTAAAATATGGTAAAATATGGTAAGCCTTTACAATTTTGGATCCTTTTACAATATATGCTACTGCTATACGTTTGAAACTAAAGTTAATTTATTACTGAGGTACTCGTAAAAAAAAATTGAATGTTTAGTTTTTCTTTATTCTAATGTAGTAAAAAATGTAAATTGACTGTAAATTGAAAAAAAGAAACCGATTGCTATTTAAAATGTTTAGCGTAATTTCAGTATCTAATATAAATAAAAGGTTATATCTCAGAAAAATATAAAAGTTTATTAAGTAGATTAGAATAATGGGCATGATGACAAATTTTAAAATGTCCTTTATAATTCATACACAACATATTTTACTACTTCCAAAAATAATATTAATTCAGTAATAAATCAATTTTCAGCATTTTAAAACCGATTTTGATTTAGCGCCGAAACGCACGCAGGTGTCATGGCGTCTGATTGTGACGTCAGGCCTCAACATTGCACAGAAAAGTTCAAGGGATACAATGATACGAAGTGAGACATCGCTTTATTCGCTCTGGTTAGCGTTTCAGCTAAGATGGCTGACGTGACTGCAATATTTTATACTTTTATTTTTATCTAAAGTTTACATTTAAACTGGGTTGTTTTTAAGAATCATTTCAACAAACTTTATCTAAAATCGTTTATTCTTTGATTATTTATTACTATCATTATGCATCAATTTAACTTGATTTTATATTACATCGTTAATTACATCTCTGACTTCTAACGTTTCTATTAACTTCTCTAGCGTGTCAGATATCGCTGAAGTTTCCGGCGCCAGGGGACCTTTCGCCAAATAATTAATGGGCCCATCCTGACCGCTACATGCCCAACCAGTCATCGCTTTATAATTACCGCTCAAACCTACTCACTTTTACTAACTTCGACTTGTGCAAAGCCAGTAAAATTCTCGGAACAATTTATTTGACTCCATTTATGTTTCAAGTCACCTAAGGCCTCTTTGACAAGTCAATTATAAACAAATACTAAATGTCAAATTTTTCGCTTTGTACTATATTTTTAATTTTTTAAAATTCTTAAAGATACGGTAATACTTTTCCTTCCAAATATATATTTTTTTGGTTATCTATGTCCCAATTTCAAATAATAATAACACAAACAATATATTTTGCATAGACATTAATGATAACACATTAAACGATACGTGTCTACGATAGTATAATTTCTCTAATCGCAAATAGTTTTTTACCGGTCTCAAAAAACATCAATCACATTACCACCTTTCAATCTAAATATTTCATCAGTAATTACTCTTGCATACAAAGCGATATACAAATAAAAAGCTCGCTACCAGAGATAAGTGTAATTGGGTCGTAACTCGATACTCGCCGAAAAGTGGTATGACGTAAGTGTGTTGAGCGCTAGTGGCTCTTTGTCTACTCTGCGTGACTTCCGGACACTGGAGTACCCTGTCCGGGATATGTTGACCCGCGACGTCACTCTGTGCTTCCGGAGAGAAAGTTTTTGTTTATTTTTCATAAAAGATTTGCTAGTTGCAACCCGTTTAACAAACTAGTTCACGGCGTTTCACAGACTCGTCTTCTTCATTGTTGACAAGTGCTACGGTAGAGGGAATACGAGAAATAGTCTTGCCATAATATGTAAAATCGCAAAATTACTAAACTATATAGTCGCGAAGATTTGAGTCGCAGTACAGTATCAAGAAGCGGTTCTACAATGCAAAGGAACTAATTCACCAAAATGAAGTTTTATATGATGGACTTCTTACTACCGTTAACATTATCATAATCAGGTCTAGGTCTTGATAAGTGTCATCAACCCACTGCCACTTTAAATTTAGTCTTCTCTGCCTAATTCTCTTCTCATGACATAAGTGTTCATTTCCTCCATTATGCTTTAGTTCTTGACGTTCACTGAATTATTTATGCTTATCTTCAAATACTTTGATATAAGTGGATAATGGTCAAAATAACTTTTACGTCCCCTAGTAACCAGTGCGCATTTCCATATGCCAATATGTAAATATTTGATTCGTACAACAAAATAGTATTTTAAACGCACTGCCGCCAGTAGTTAGCTCTTTGTCTAACGCGCCGTGACGTCCGGACCCTGGGTTGACGTCAGTTCCAATTTCCGTTTAAAACATTTCTGTTTCAAACGTTTTTCTGTGGTGATATTTTCTACTATCGTCTCTTTAATCCATAATCTTAGTGCCATGTTTAATGCAAAAAATATGAAAAACAAGAATATTCATGTGTAATAACCGAAAAATGAAGCTTAGGAACGTAAAAAGATCTGTGGTCGTGGACCACATGACCATAGATAATATTTGGAGGACATCTTGCCTCTTGCCACTTAAACATATCGTTGACAACTTAAAACTGATTTCTTTTATTCGACGAGAATCTTTAAAAACACTCAATCAGTTCGCCAGTCCATAAATAAAAACGAAATGTTTTCAATCGTGGCCCTAAAGTTTTGTCGAGTTTATAACTTGGTTTTACGCTACTTCGTCATTAAATTTCCCTGTCCAAAGGCTACACGATTTTAGCATTT
>MOOZ01001055.1:347842-360866 GCA_002930495.1 Cecropterus lyciades
GAAACGCATTTATTAAATCCGCCATTATGACTAAAAGCCTCCGTATCTAATAAGTGACAAAGGGTCCACTCCTTGGTTTTAAATTAAGAGAATGTTTAAATTAATTAATGACTAGCACGAGTGCTATTTGACTACGACTAAGTATCACGATTCAATATTATAATGTTAATATATTTTTTTAATTATTTGTCAATATTTTTTAGTCAAGAATTTCAGTAATCACGTAAATTTTCCGTGATGATGAACGTGAACAACTACTGTTACTTTTATTGTAGAGAAATTAAATTTCATACGTATACATATTACACCAATATATTAAAGATAAGACACGTAAATCGTCGACTATATTCTACGATTTATACATAAATAACCTGTAACTAAAATGATTCGAATAAACATAAATATTACCTTAATATGTATAAATTACGTGTCACGTTCTTAGTCCGCGATAAACTCCTAAACAACTAAACCGATTTGAATCAAATTTGCACACCGTATGTAGTTTGATCCATTATGAAATATAGGATAGTTTATATCTATACAAATTACGTGCCACGTTGTTTGTCCGCTGTAGACTCCTAAATTATTGAATTGATTTCGATCAAATTTGAATCCAATGAATCCAACTTGAAAGATAGGATAGCTTATTTTAATATATGTGTATGTATATATATATAAAGTATAGTATATATGGTAAGTATATAGTATAGTTATGTAACCGTAACCATGTCGTAATGTGTTGGGTGGTATTTCTGTAAGGGTTTCGGGTTCCGTACCCAAAGAGTAAAGAGGGTCCCGTTTTTATTCATATTACTTAGACTCCGTTGTCCGACTGTTGGTCTGTCACCAAGCTGTATCTCATGAACCGTGATAGGCAGACAGTTGTCTTTTTTTTGCGTTTCGCCAAATTAGCATGCAAATATATATGCACGTGGTCAAAACATAATCCTCGTTTTAGCAGTTGGGTAATAAACCTAACATTTAGTCCTAAGAATCATACCACTAAGGTGGTATAACTCTTTGTGGTTCGACNNNATTTCTGCCTAATAACAGCAGTGTTATGCGCTGTTGTGTTCTGGTCTGAAGGGTGTGGTGAGGGAGACATACTTTTCCGAGGCATTCCATCTTAGTCCTCAGGAGTAGCAACGCATCTGTGGCCAACCTTAGATGGGACTTTGATCTTACCTAGGGTTGATTACAGATGTCCATGGGCGGCAGTAGCCATTTACCATCAGGTGGGCGGCAGGCTCGTTTGCTACTTCCATACTATATAAAAAAAAATACTAAAAAAAAATTTAATGGCATGGGCCTGCTAGTAAATAAATAAAATTAAGTGTCTACCTGCAAATAAATGCCATTTCTACTTATTATTTTTACTCAACTATTAAAACGGCTTTAAACGGAAATAAAACATACCCTTATTTTGACTTCTTAAAAATTAAAACTACAAAATGACTTGCCGGCCAATTTGCTCGCCTTTGATACAAGCAAGTCACTTGCCTTATAAGAACGAGCTACCAAAATCCCAATGACCTTATTTAACTTGCGATTGTCCACTCGGGTGGGTTCCATTATGCACAACGTCGTCCATCGGCATAAATTGAAGGGGATTTTCCAATTAGCGCACTCATCGAATTAACGAGACTTCCTCAACGAGGACATTATAAAACATTTTCTTTCGCTTCCGTTATAAGACCGGACTGAACGCCCGTTATTGCTGAAACGTTTTTTCTCGCGAAATGGATATTACTCTCTTAATGTGATACATTTTGTTATACAGGGTTATTTTGTACGTAAAAAAGTATGGAAAGATTCTTAATTACCTGAAAAAATGTATGCGCGAAATAAGTGTATTGGATAACAATTTGTTATGTATTCAGGAACAAATATTGGATGCTATCAAATAAGTTTTCGCATTACTGATTCAAATAATGTTGCTATGTAATTTCCTTAAGTTATGCAAACAAACTCATTATCTACCGAGCATCCGAGTTATCATTATGTTTTGCAAACTTCAACAAATTTTAATATTATAGCTAGCTAAACATATATTTGAAAATACCTTAAATACTTTAAGTTAAATAAAAGTCAAATCCTAGCATGTAACATTGTTTAACACTAATTTTGTTTTTTACATCCTTCTTTTTTCCTTCCGTCATTCTTCAGCACTTATTAGTATGCTAATCTGCTAATAACCTCTCGTAGCTGTTCGTGTTTGAGACCGTATTAAAAAATAAAGAGATTATCAGATCATGTTTTTTTATAATATGAAAGTAGCAAACGAGTATGCAGCCCACCTGATGGTATGTGGCCTGCCGCACAAGGACATCTGTAATCACCCAGATAGGATCAGAGTCCTACGTGATGTTAGCCACTAAGTTGGAACGCCTCAAACAAATATATCTCACTTATAACACCCTTCAGATCAGAACGCAGCAGCGCATAACACTGTTATTAGGCAGAAATAGGTGTGGCGGTGGTGCTTCCGGAGTCGAACCACAATGAGTTCTACCACCAATGTACAAACAATCCAGTGTCCCTGTCGTTTTCAGTCTCGAAGCTCGCGCACATATTAATTTACCTCTGCTTTTTCCTTTCCCACTAAAGAACTTAAATAATTAGTTGTTTGCTAGAAGTGACGACAAACCGTTACCAAGAAAACTGAAAGAGGACCTGAAATAAAACATTAAGTTATTTATACTTACAAAATAAACAATCCTCGGTGTTTACACGTAGAGTCGTGGCGAACGTGACTCCTGGTTACGGTAAATGTTGTTTGTATTGTAATTTCAGCAGGTGGACTTTCTAAACACGTTTTGGTGCCACCTTGAGTAATTTAATAAGGCATCGGAATAACTTTCTGTATCAAAATTTTTTTCCATTCCCGAATCCATTTTCTCTCGAGATGGACCTTCGATCGACTTTTTTCGACTTCATCTGGTACACTGACCGGAAATGAGATTTGTACAACTTACTTTTACATGTAATTTCATTAAATATTTTAGGCAATTTACACGTGTTCCTAAGATAGCATTTAGGAAAATATTGGGATTAAAAAAGCTTAATTAATGTGACTTCTGTGTGAATTTTACTACAAAGTGTCTTAAAAATTGTCTCGTCGCTTTCCAACACATTGCTGTGTTATACTTGGCATGATTCTCCTCTCAAATAAAGAGAGATTTAAGCCATAGTCCACCACGTTGGCCACGTTGGAATAAGTAGACATCACACAAGTTGTACAACTTTTTTTTTTATAAAAGGTAGAACTCTTAGGCGTGTATGATCCCTTACAGTATTTACCATGACCATTAATCAAGCCATACTTAATATCTAATACGCACGTAACTTCGAAAAATCAGATACGCCTGAAATTTTAACCTCGGACCTCGTTTTTCGATTTGAACCGAATGTCAAATTACCTATCACTGCTGTTAAAAACATTAAAAGTATATACATATTTAATTAATTATTCAGGAGGGTTAAAGTCGTATTCCATACGTTATAAACACTACTTTCGAAGATCTTACTTAGATTTAGGTCATATAGTACAGTACTAACTTAGCGGTCTAACAAATCTGAAATTGAAATTAATTGTAGATATCTATTTAAGCCGTCGTAAAGGTTACTTGTCACGATATTTTCAATTGGTTGACATATACTTCCATTGTTCAAACCACTCCTGTTAAGCTGTCATTCCGGCTTAAGGCGACGGCACACCTGTTGCGGAACAATTATATTAAAGAGATTTAATTTAAATATAAAGGTGTTCATATAAAACGATTACAGCTACAACCTGTATTGAGGATGAAATACGAGTATATTCAAATTTTAAATTCACAACGCCTATATAAAACTTATGGCATTTATACAATATATGTTTATGTGGTTTAACCAGCATTAATAATTTATTAACATAGCATATTATTTATTTTAAGAATCTATAAATTGAAGAATTATATAAACACATCAAAACGATTACGCTGCAAAAATTTGATATGCATTATTATGCATTGGGTATTCCCACTTTGAATCATATGTGTGATGGCGAATATTTTGATTGAATTTCTAAGTCATTTATCTCATTCCTAATAGTATAATAAAATGATATTTTATATTATTGTAGTCTGAAATCAAACAAATTTCACGCAGCTTTCGTTACTGCTTTACTCTCGCATCGTCAATTTCAAGCCATTTTCTCTAATTAAATTAGTTTGATCACACGTTTTAATTTATTCTTAATGTCCCTATTTCGATAAAGAAAATATATTTTTAGTATTTTGCAATAAAACAGATTTGCGTAATTATTTTATTTTTTCTTGTACTGATCTTATACAGAGTACTACGCAGTAACCATTGCATCAAGATGGAAGCACATTAAGGTTAAAATTTCCATAATATTGTTATTCATGAAGATCGAACGCGATTAAGTAGTTAATAAGATTAAAAAGTGGTTTGAAAATCGGTGGCAAGTGACCGTTACATAAAAACAGGTGAAGCTGAATAAAACTGTTTAATGCGGAGTGTTAATTCACCAGGCGTCCAATCGGTATTCTAAATGTAGCTTAATTTGATTCGCTAAGCGTGCACAGCAGTTGTAGCAAATCACTGTCACTGTCACAATTAATTGCTTGCGTTTAATTTTCCTCTATTTCCATACGCACTAGACTTGATATCCTGTACTTGGTTCAAGTGAAATTACTTCAGGATAAATCCAGCTCAGTAATGTTGTGTTGAACGCTCGAGATATATAATTGTAGGAAACGCTTTCCCTTTGACAATGATACCGTAAATCCATATGAGTTCGTGGTTAACAGATTAATTAACTGGTATTAGTTCATTGTTTATGGAACAGCAATGTAAGTTATTTACTTGAATAATATGACATATAGCTGTTATAGCAATACTGTTAATAATGTTAATAATGTTAATAGGTTAGTATTTTTTTTTATAGTATGGAAGTAGCAAACGAGCATGCAGCTCACCTGATGGTAAGTGGCTACCACCCATGGACATCTGTAATCAACCCTAGGTACGATCAAAGTTTCATCTAAGGTTGGCCACAGATGTGTTGCTACCCCTGAGGACTAAGATGGAATGCCTCGGAAAAGTATATCTCCCTTACCACACCCATCACACCAGAACATAGCAGCGCATTACACTGCTGTTATTAGGCAGAAATAGGTGCTTCCGGAGTCGAACCACAACGAGTTCTACCACCTTCGTTATATTTATTATAGATGTTATTAAATTATATATGTAAAAATAACAGACAAAAAGGTAGTCATAAATAATCCATCAATAAATAAGTCAACCTTTCTGTATCTCGTCCCTTTGTTTCAGTGTTTTCTTGATTTACATTCATTTTTTATGATTACCCAGCCCCTATAAATCAATGTGCTGAATAGTTAAAATATCTTTTACATACAGAAATGGTTTTTACCAATAAAGTGAAAACTTCTACAGTACGCATAAACGATTATAAATGAGACAAACATTGGAAAGTCCTACCACATGATGTTTGAAGTACCTACATCCATTTCTTCATCCCTCAAACTTCGAGGAGACAACGAGCATTTAATGGATTCCCTCCACTTTTCCGCTTCGTTATGGAAATAATCTACCCGCTAGATCTGGCGGCTGGATGCCTCAGAAATACAAATAGGGAAAATTAAAGGAAATTAAACTTTGTACAATTAGCATAATGACGTAATGCTCCATATCGGTTCGCCTGTTATTTACATCTTCGCTCTTTCCTTTGTTTCCTTAGTAACATTTAATTAATATTCATTATTTCTCCTCTGACCTCATTTCTGTATTAAATATTACTGTATCCTATTATGATGATTTATTGCACTATTATGTTGATGACTTTTACGCTTTCACGGTGGACTCAGTAGACGTTTACTATAATATATTGTGTACTATAGCCTTGCACAAATATTTACTCACACGCTTTGTTTTCTGTTACAAAGCCTGAGAACTACAGTCAAGGTAATTTACTGTATTTTACAATTGCGTTCGAACTTGCCTAATTGTTTTACCGACGAAATTAGAAGTAGAACGTTTTTCGACACACAATTATGCTCTTCTATGTTAGTACGTTTAAGATAGAGGATAGGCATAGTTTAGGTTATTGAAATTGCATGAGTTTCATTATGAGTTCTTATTCTATGAGCATCTTAGTGAAGTTTGCTACCAGCCTCGCCTATGCGGGGCAAGATACGTGTTGATTAGGGGGCATAGAAAGCAGTCCCACGTAAAATTTAAAATATTAGAAGAACAATTGAACAAATTTCACCTCGAAAAAGCAATATTAAATAAAGCTACTGATCTGTATGTTTTACAAATCCGTAGCATGTCTATAAAATGCTGCCTACGATTCATTTAAGACCAGTTCAATAAATCCAGTTTATATTAGAACCGATGACCTTGTTCACATCCAAATACCGGCATATGGCCTTGTGTAGCGATGGTGTTAGTCACGTCATCCGAAGCGAAGCGGGTTTGAATCCGCAGATGAATAAATTAGACATCCTGCTTTACAAATCCGACATGTGTAATGAATACAATAGAACCGTCTTTATATTGTCTAAACTCTTTGTCATTTGTTTTATAAATCTGTGAAGATTAATAGCTACAATGACAGATGATTTTAGTGGTGTGTTTTTCTCGTGAGAGTTGAATTCATGTTTGCTGCACAAAATGTGGTAATGGTAGCATTTATTAAACACGTAGTAATTCTAATTCTATGACATACGTTACCTTTTATACCACCCCTGTCATAGGTAATTATGTTACTGATACTTTATGTCCCATAATTATTTATTTACAATTTATGTAAAAAAGCGGTTTTATGTAATAAAAATTAAAAAGTAATTTCTTGTCTTAAAGGAAAGTTGTATGCCCAAAAACTGCCATAAATAAGTACCTAATTAAATGAAGAAAAGTGAAAATGCGTAAACCATCCATAAGAATGCAATTTCGAAACTCGTATTTTCAAGTTTAACTTATGTAATGTTATGTATGTATGTTATTTGGAAATTTTACTGTGACCAATAAATTATAGTTTTTAATAACGGAAGCAGTATACGGGCAGTAATCCAATTGGTATTAAGAGGTCACTGTCAAGAGATCATACCCAAGTCAGACCGGCGCGGTGCGCCGATTTTACAAGTTATCCGAAAGACTGATTATATGAAAATATAAATAGGTAAACATTGCGACCACCGACGGCGAATATATTTGTTAAGATCTTAAATCAGATTGATAGTTTAATCTGAATCTGGGTGTGATTGCCTTTGAATAACTATAATCTAAATTATGTTTCTCTATCACCGATTATTATCAAAAAATCTAAAATGAGTAATGATAATAATTATATAATATACATAACTGGGTGGTCCTATTACTTATAATGCAACAGTCAATGTCAGCAACACTGAATGTTGCCTCATTACAACCTACATGTAATGGTAATACCTATAATATTCCATCGCCATGTATCGCTATAAACACGACTCCAGTTAATATCTTTTAGCTTCCCATAGAGGAAATTGCTGTAATAAGCAACTTTCATGCCACGGGCGAGTTGCGGCATCCATTGAGAAGTTGCTCCTACTGCTCAATGGAAAATAATACACTTCTGACACTCAAATATAAGCTTATTAACTTAGCCAGAAGCTTCTGACTAGCTTTATAATGTAAATGTAAGGGTTATTGCTTACTCTATAGATTTGATTTATATTCGAAGTTACATTTTATTTAGATTTACATTACATTGTACATTATTAGTCACATTTTTTTAAATGTTTACGATTTAAAGTATAAAAGGTATTATTAAAATATATAGAAGTATTGGTTACATACTAGCATTGTAAGTATGTGAAAGGTTTGTGAAAGGTTTACTTTATTGTTCATACTTTATTTGATGAAGATCTCGATCAATGTTTAATACTTCATATTTTCATTACATTCTGAATAGGTACAGTTTAAGCGCATCCAATCTTCTCGCTGGTCATAAAAATAAATTATTCCACACAAGTATCGCGCCTGGCTTATAAGAAGCTGTCTTAAAGACGTTATGCGCTGTCGTCTGGCGAATGATTAACCTATTTAATGTTAATGTTTATTATGTATTGAACAAATACTATGTTATGTGGCATAAACTGTAAGCAATTAAGAGTTCTGTAGAATATCACTTAAAATAATATTATGTGAAATTTTACTACTAAAATACTGCAATTATTCTGTTGTGAGATGATTTAATTGGTATTTTATTATTTCATAAAAAGCTCGTTAATACATTTCGATTCACTTTAACATTGGTTCTGTAATTTTTAAATATTTAATAATTTTAATAATATAAATAAAAATTACAGAACCAATGTTAAAGTGAAGTAAATTTGAATATAAACGCGAAGATTTATCTAATCTCCTCACTTACATATGAGGCGACCATCTTAGCCCTCGTGAATAGCAACGCATCTGTGATCGACTTCAAATAGAACCACTGAAGTTACTTACAGACGGGCGACGGTGACCATTAGCCATCAGAACGATTACAAACTTCAAACTGATAAGTAAATAATTATAAAACGTTAATGGGTATTAAACATATCTAACACGCTCATTTTATTCCAATCAATTTGGGCTCCACTCTCAATTTTGTTACGCCCAAATTTTTTAAAACTTGTTCAACAATCTAACCACCTTATTTTTGGTCTTCCTCAGCTTCTTTGTCTAGCTAGTACCGTATAGTAGACGTTCGGGTACTTTGGTTTCACACATCGTTTCCACGTATGCCATCGTAGGCCTTAGTCTGGTGACTTTAACGGCCTTGATTTCATTGGGTTCGTCATACAAAGATAGAGCAAGTAGTTAACAATTTTGCCAGCCATCATTTTGCAGCACTGCATCGAAAATACGTCTCAGAATTTTGTAATCGAATATTACATGAATGCTCGTCTTTTTTGCTCAACCCTCGGTATACGTATATCATTATCAGTTTTAGGAAAGTTTTGTAAAGACGAACTTTAGTATTTTTGATGGTACATTATAATTGGCCAATGAAATATTAAAAATTATGAGTATGTACTTATCTAGTTTATGCAATGTACAAGCGCTAAGCGCAGCAAGTTAACGCCTACGCACCTGAGTCATTCACGCATCGCAGACTTCGCACAGACGAACGAGCTTACCAAACACGTCATTATATACTATGTTTATTTACTGTGTATATGTATAATTTGCGCAATGTACTATCAGTATGTACCTTAATAAAAAACCGCGTATCGTGAGTACCCGTAACATAATGAAATCATATCCTTAATATAGTAATAATTCGTAAAACAGAAAAGAAATTGGTAATTAAATGTTTTAAAAACTGTTATAAAAATAATTTTACGAATTTTAAAATACGCACTAAATAATGTTGAGTAAATTATAATGTAGCAATAAACTAAACTATTAATATATCTTATTCGTTTAAACTATTCAGAACTCAAATAAATGTTCAGAAGTAAAGGTCTATGTAGATGATCATTTTTTTCTTGAAATTAAAACAGAAGATAATTTGCCACACACCATTGCTTATTTTTCCACACACGTACTGGCGTTAAGAAATTTCTCCTCCAGAAAATTGTTAACATAAATTCCTTCTGGCCTATCACCGTTTTCCTTGTACTTCTTCACTCTTAGTTTTCTTGTATTAATATCAAACTCGAGAAAACGATAAAGATCAGATTATCATAGGCCCACACACAGCCATTTTAATAATTACTTCGACCATCAACATTATTGAAACGGCCTAGAGTCAGATCTATTAATGATACTTGGTCGTGAGATCTTTTGCAATTTGTAATAAGCAAATATACCTTTCGCCGGACGTTGTAGCGGATATGATGTAAAATTTTAAACGAATGTGTGAAATGGAAATAAATGGTGTAATACTAATATCTATCTAATCTAAGATTAATATTTAGAATTACTAGCTTACGTCTACTTTCGGATAATGTCGCAACAACAGAGCAAAAACAGAAGTTTTTGAAGATGTAGGTATATCCCAAAAATATTGTTTGTAAAGAACCTGATATATTAATTATTGTTAATAAAATTAATTCGCTTTTGAATAACGCTTCTCTAAGTTCATATAACTCTTTAAAACAACAACTTAATTGTTATAAAACTAAATTATTATATATTACGATAATACTACGATTTTCCCCTGCAAATGTTTGTAAAGTTGTGTAACTAGTAGATTTCTAATACGTTAAATGTTATAACTCCACCTTTACGAAGCAATAGAGAGAGGAACTTCCGCGATTAAAATACAATCAGTGTCTCGTAACACCATATCCCATTTTGAAATATTGCATTGAATTACAAGCAGTGTTAGATCTTATTTATTAGCTCAAGGAACTGCACCATAACTACGCAAATGTTTAGATTTAGGACCCAATTTATTAACAATAATGCCACATTACAAACTAATTTACGTGTTAACCCAGTAAGAGGCTATCAAAATAGATCTTTATAGCCGCAATAAACCATTGTTTCTATTATTATTTTAATTAATTTATTGATTCCTTATCGGGGAGTAGATAAAGCTTAACTGATGGAGATAATCATATTTAAATTCAAAGCTATTTACTATACCTTATTTCATTACTGTTCTAATTAAATTAGTAATAAAGCGATTTTCTTATTAAAAACCATAAATTACCAAATTTCATAACGATTATGAACCGACATAATATTATAAAGCTGCTTCATCGTTAACTGTATTAGTAATTTTTGCATCAATCAAGCATTAATTTAATACTTCCTATTTAATCCTACACAAGTTATTCGAGAACATTTGAAGCCGTTTCAGAATGACTCCAACTAGGAACAGTAGATGCCCTACTTACGTAATGCCTTTAATTTCCTGCACAAACAATTATCTCCTTGACATCTGACCGCTTTCTTTATGTGAACAATGCATGCTTGCGCAACATCCCTTTTCGCCTTAACCGCTAATAAAAGGAGACCGCCACTTTATATGGCTTTAATACCTTTTGGTTGACCGTAAAATACGAAAGTATTCAAGATATAAGAATTTTCATAAGCACTGTGTGGGGCAACCTCATTGAATAAAGTCAATGAAATATCCAATAAAGATAAATAAGATTGCTTTAGGGCTGTGGTTGAATTTTTCAATGTTAGCTTTTAAATACCCGGCTAATCATAAAAAATGACTCTCATTTTCTGTGATCTCACTTCTCAACGACAACGCAGAAGATTAATTATGTAACAGTAATAAATTCGTCATACAGTCTATAATAATGTGTCCGATGATTTTGCATTTCCTCTTTAATGGTTAGAACAACAAAAGAGGTACCTGAACTCCACATTCCATATATGATCATGAGCTACACACCTGAACTGACAGGTCTTGTGTCCTAGAGCCGTCACTCCTCGTTAGACAGCCGGTCAGTCGACTGAAACCTCGCATTCTTTGCTTGTTAAGGTGCAAAATATCCCTTTGGGACTACTAAATAAAGTTTACGGAATAAAGTAAAGGTGTGAATGAGTTCCCAGGCGAGCCACGTCTGACACATGCGTAATATTCTCAAATGGACGGACTCGACGTAACGGATGGCCTCTAGGCCGCAGGAATCCTGCTGAGAAATAAATCGTACAGCTTCTCACATATCTTGCATTCAAGGTGATGACTTAAAAGTGCCTTTGTGTGCAGTCGTTAATACTGAGGCAAACCGGATTGAATTCTCGTTTCGGTTCCATTTCGCGTTCGTGTTTGAAATCAACAATTCGTAGCGGCGCGGCGTTTCTGTTTTCCTTTCATTTACGACTGTGATATGAATCTGTCGGTGGCCGTATGAAGCCGGCCGGCGATTATCGAATCAAGCTAAATTACACTCGAACACACATCAGTGTCAGGGTTACTGGCCCTTTTTATTATTTTGAGACGCATGTTGTACCTTTTAATTTACCTTGGGTTTTATTTGACTGTTATTACCGTCGCGATTTAAATAATTAGACTAACTTTCTCTCTTTATACTGCTTAGAAACGTCTGTATTGTGTTGAGATCCTATTTTCTAAGTAAAATTAAAATATCTGGTACAATTATTCAACAATAGATTTTTTCTCATCTTAAGGCTAACTCCACACAATACACACTCGTGTTATAAAATTATACACATACTTTTTGATTCTTCTTAGCTGATCACGTCCATTAAATCTGAACTTTAGATACAGAAAGATTTGGATATATGATTTATATCCATATGTCCCAGTTTTTGCAAAAATATTTCCGACAAGCAGGGAACAAAATGGGAAACATAAGACGAATTGATCAATTTGATTAGACAAGTGACAAATATAACCCGTCAATTGGCATCAGGTCACGTTGCAGACCCTCCTATTTAGAAAGGAGAAGTGGAGCTCTTTGCTCTCGCCGGCTTCGTTCATTCAATTAAAACTACAAATCAAACGCTATCCATTCCAATTTTCTCCATTCAATGCTTAACACGGGATGTCACGTTGCGGAATTATAATCTACTTTAGGGCAAGGGACTTATATTTGTACCAGATAATTTATGAGGTATAAATAACTTTAACTAGGATCCAATCGTTAGGTTAAATCAGAACAGTTAGTAGTACTTGTTCGAATAAACACTCCCACCTACTAACGTGTCATATGTTGAACGATTGCACGATAAGCGAGATGTAATGTACTATTTTTCACCTAACGTTACTAATAAGAATATACGCATAGGTATAAAACAGTTGATATCTCTCCTTGATGAATATATTGCTAGATATTATAGTTATTAAGAATATACGGGGTTTACAATAAATGGCCATTATTTTATAAAAGCTGGCTCGCTCGCTTTGCTCTTAGCTTAGGTACATTGTCCATAATATTCTATATATTTAAAAGAAAGTCGTGTTAGTTACACTATTTATAACTCGAGAACGGCTGAACCGATTTGACTGAAAATTTGTGGAGAGGTAGCTTAGAAC
>MOOZ01001055.1:360896-388887 GCA_002930495.1 Cecropterus lyciades
TTTTTATCCCGTTCGACGCGTTTCCGTGAAAAACGCATCTGTCATGGAATAACAAAACGCAAATGACAGCTAAACTTAAAATAAAAAGCCGTATAACAAATGACAGCTAAATAAACGTAATTTTGTCAATTTGAAAATTTGATAAATATATAGTTGTCAGAAATATCTAATTGAATTGAATATAAAAATTAGTAATTTTTATTCTCTTTGAATTATCATTAATAATGTCGTTCAATTAATAATGCCACGACCAAGACGATCGAATCTTACCCGACAAACCCGTAATGCAAGAAGGTTGCGATACATTACGAATGAAACGACTGAAGAAGCACAAGAAATTGCCAATGAAGAGCGCCGCATTAGTATGACTCGACTTCGTGCTTCTCAATCACAAGGTGCTTAACTGAAGAGTGCAAGCTATTGAAGAATAATTGAAATATACTTGATTAATAAATAAATTAACTTCATAATAATATTTGATTATTTATTGCCTCTAAGGCGGAACAAAGTTCGCCGGGTCAGCTAGTACATAATACAAACTTATGCGACGGTTGAGCAAGTGCCTTTACAGTAGTCTTAACGTGAGCTTGTTACGAGTATTTGTTTTGATTTGCTCGGTTAATTGAATCACAACTACAAATCAACTTCCGCTATAATTGATGTAGTACTTCACTCAGCCGCTATGTGGGTTGGACGGATTGCATTAAACCGAGATGTTTTGATGAAACCATACTTACGTTCTATGACGCATACGCTAAATTAGATGAGAATTGACTGAATGACTATACTGGAAACTTTATTTAGGTTAACATTATCTCATTATCACGTGCACCCTTTGGTGTTAAAATAATACGAAAACCATGAAATATATCATTCTTAAAGAACTTTTAAGTTTGACTTTATTACTCTCTAGAAAATAATAAAAAATAAATGTATTAGAGTGTCATTTTCTATACTTATTATATATGTAACATTACATATTATTCTTTTACATATGTCTATCGGTCTGTATGGTTATTTCGTGCTGAAATGAGTTTCCTGTCCCTTGAAACGTTTACTAAACAGGAGAAAAGACCAATCGTAAGATGCACATAGAGCCATAGAGGTAAATGTCTTAAGGAGGTCATAGAGCCATAGAAGTAAATGTTGCAAAAGAACGTGTAATTTCGCAAACAACCCGTTGTGCTAAACGAGCATTCTATTTTATTTTATAACCTCCCTTCACTTAAAAAGATATAATTTTATATAAAAACAAAGATTATTAAAATACATTCCGCCATATAGTCGAAATTTAAAAAAAATGTTTCCCGCAAGATGTTCAATCTGTTAAAACAACTGCATAGGCGTAAGCGTTTGTTCGGAATGGCCCTTTGTCAGTCAGACCAGGACAAAGGAGCTTTCCTATCGACAGCTCTTGACATGAAAAAGCTTTTTTGCGAGCGATAAGGAACTTATACTCGGTTATAGGCATGCTACTACCAATCTTACAGCTTTGAATGACAGCCTTTCTAGTACCCTTAATGTAAATGGAGACAGGCAATATTCAAGCGTGGTAGAACCATTTGTAGTTAAATGCGGAATTAAACTGCAAATGGCACTAGCACTACGCTTTCTTTTGCCAAATTCTTGAGGTCTAAGAATATTTTTATTTCTCAAAAAGAATACAGAATTCACTTACATGAGAAACATTATAAATTTAACTATTATATAAACTAAGGGCATTACGTACCATTAAATAATTCATGTACGAATTGAGGGTACTTAAGAAAAACATTGCCGATTACATAAATTGTGCCTAGTATGCGAAACTGGATGTGGCTTTGTGCGTAGTATGTCTAATTTTAGTATGATGTGTTTTAGTTTTTTAATATGTGAAATTTAAGTATTTTTTTAAAGTTATAGTGGATTTTGCTTGTTTTATGTCTATAGGTAATTTATTATATAGCTTAGCTCCTTCATACATGGTATTTCGTTTGCCGTAATTAGTTCGAGGTGTGTGTAATCTCTACATATAAATAAAATTGAAGTGTCTGTTGGTAATATAAAAATAACAGCTTTTTACCAAATACGAAAGCATACACGATACTGATAACAAAAAAACAATCACTAAATTTTTTGTCTGTCTGTCTGTCTGTTTGTTCAAAATTGGTTCAGTGGTTTCAGAGATTACCCATCTCTGAAACCACTGAACCAATTTTGACGGGACTTTCACTGTTGGATATCTGATGTCATAAGGCGTAACTTAGGCTACTTCTATTTTAGAAATTTTATTTAGGGTTCTGCAGAAAAAAATTAAACCATCTTAGGTTTAATTATAACTATACTATATATAACTGCGCGCTCGTTGCGCACGTATATGTTACTATGTCAAGTTACATTTTTTAAACGCGGGTAAAAGTCTCAGTCTTGTTTTCTGTATTTGTTTTTTTTGTGAAAGTTATATGTGTATGTGTGTCTTTATTCAGAATTTTGTTTATACCTTATACCATTCTGTAATGAACACCTTAGCGCTAATATATGTATATCTATTTGAAGGATGTGGCAAGGAAGACATTTTCATTCGAGGCGTTCCAACTTAGTCTAGTAACACATCTGTGACCAATCAGGTAAAATTAATCTTATTTGGGATTAATTACAAATTTCCATTGTCGGCATTGGCTACTTACCATCAGTGGTCTGCCAGGTCGATTGCTATATTTATCTTAAAAACATAGCTTAGAAATGATAATTAATAAATTCATAGTTTAGTAAATTTGTAGAATGAAGTCAAAACTTTTATTTGTCCATCTCGTTTTGTGAACGTTTTACTTTTTAAGTGCCATAATGTTTCTGTATCACAGTGACCTTACATCATGACAACGCCTTACTGGAATAGCTTATTGTATGAAATAGGCAGTTCTCATGGGTAAAACTTGTGTTACATTATTTTTATATTACATATATAAAAGTGTAATTCCTTTTTTTAACATCGTGTTGAAAAATAAACTTTGAATGACCATTATTAAAGACAGTTAAAAATCACTTTACTGTGTAATTATTGTAAATGCATCAATTTGTTGGCACTTAATTTTAATGGGTTAGTTATTTACGGACTTTCAGAAATTGCCTTGTTAAGAATGCCTTTAAAATTAAAAGGTTAACCTAAAGTTAAAAAAACCATTGATTTAATAAGTGCCTACTGCTGAAATAGTGCTCGATGAACAGAAATCCATTCATTAATCCAATACTGATGTAACTTGAAACATCGATAATTACTTTTTTACCCTACTGCGTTTCTAAGAGGGTAATGTTCTTCGAGCTTTTGTATGTATGTTAGTATGTATATCCATTTCTTTGGCACGCGCTTCAGCTCAAACGGCTTGACGGATTGTGACGTCATGTCATTAGAATCGACTTAGTTTTGAAAGTGACATAGACAGTATAATTTTTAAAAATGGGGACTGGAAATAGAGGAATAAGGGGGAGAAGGGACGACTTTTTTACTATTACGACAATATGGGTATCAAATGAAAACTAGTAAGAAGACCAATCTAAAAATATATATATTATAATACTTTTACTCGACTATTTTGACAAAAAGTCATATAAGTGCTAAATTACAATAATAATTCCGTTTTAAGCAGTCAGGTTTTTTGTTTTAATGTTATTAATGATATTACTAGGTATCTATACTAATATTATAAAGCTGAAGAATTTGTTTGGTTGAACGCGCTAATCTCGGGAACTACTGATTCGAATTGAAAAATGTATACATAGGGTATATTTATAATGTATATGTCTAGTGGAGCTCTAACAGTGTTACCAGATCTTTTTTAACCACGTCGGGATTTTGTAACTGTTTGAGTGAAAAAAGCGGGCTTATTTTGTCGAAAGCGGGACATAGTAAAAAATCGATTATAGCCAGAAGTTTTTAAATATTTATATTTTTATTTTAAAATTTATTTTCACGTGACAACAGATGTATTTAAATAAAAATATAATTTTTTACAACAGATTTACCCTATCAGTTGGTCGAGTTATCCCCAAAAAGCGGAACTAAGCCTGTCCTGCGCGGGACATTTAATTTTCATTTGAAAATCGGGACGTCCTTCAAAATCGAGACGCTGCTAACGCTGGTCTTTAATGGTGTTTTGAAATTAACAAAGTGATGAGTGATAATCAACATTTCATAATTAATACATCATATCCGAAAAACAAATATCCTAAATAACCACTTGTATTATATATATATATATTTTTACCGCTTAAAGTATCTCATTCATATATCTATAATTATCTATATTGTATGTTTATATATGTATATATATATATATACACACATTCTTCTTTCTGCTCACATTTTAATCCAATTCTTCTTTGCACCGCCTTTGAATTTTCCGCACTTCCTTAAGGTTGACTGGCAGAAAATGCTATTAAGCATTAAGTCCGCCTTTTGTCCATTCATTTATTTGTGGTCAATAAAGATTAAATAAACCACGGATTCATATCCTCATATTTATTTTGCTGGTAAATACTTATATATACTGTGGGAATACATCAAAACGTACATATAAGTTAAATACACTCTACAGTGTATTTAAAATGAATTATGATCATCGACTAAACTGTACGTTTACAGTGAGATTGTAATATCACTTATAAGTACTTATTACGTAAAATACAATTATTATTACCCACAACTGTAGCTACAATCATCCAATCTTGGTTTACGATTACTTATTCTGGCCGTTTCATTCTGACCTTTTGTATTTTATCTACTTAAGTGGAAAGTAGAAAACTTTATTTCTTCTGTGATACTTACTCATATTTTCATGTTCTCCACTGCCTTTATTTCCTGTGGGACGGCCAGCCTTCATCGCTCCGAGTTAACGTAAGTTTACGGCAACCTTACAATATTGAATTAAAACTTTACTTGCGGAAACAATCTATGTTTGACTTTTGGTCAAGTTATGTTCAAATGATGTCGATGGTGAAGTTTACTAAATTGGTTCATAGTAGCAAAAAAGTTTCATGGGAAAACTTGCGATTCCTATGAGAAGGAAGTAGGAAAAGATCGTGCAATTTTTTACATAAACACAGATCTAATCCAGAAGTCAGCGTTCGGACTGACGTTACAATTTTAAAATGGAACGTTTCATATAATTATGCTTACATTCTTCAAAATATGATGTTTTTAACATAACTTAATTCTATAAATATATCTTCAGTCCTTAAATGGGTTTGATTCAATTTCACATACACAAACAGGCGTATGAACAACTCTTTTTTACAAATATAAACGATGTACAAACGCGGGGATCTTTCATTTGTATTATATGTATGGATAGCTAATACTAAATATATAAGAAGCCAACGTTTGAACTTATAATTAAAGTATGAAAAATGTTGAATTGGGCAGTTAACTCTCTGTTTATTTAGGTAAAAACGACGTTGGTTGAGTCGAAAGCGTTTATATATTATTCAAAGAATTTTTCAAATATAACAACGCCGACTTTTATATTACTTTACATCAGCAGCTGAATAAAAATAAAGATCTTTGAAGCTGTCGCTACAGAAAAAGTTTAGTAGGTTCTTTGTAATGATAAAATAGACTTCAAAATACATAATGAGTGAGATGAGATTGATAATAAAATTAATAATATGGTCATTAATTAAAATGTGAAATTTTACTTTTATATGGTGCACGTTAATAATACGATATAATTGTTAAATTATTTTTGAAAGACCCCTGCTTTCATGTCCTAGAATGTCTAATCGTACGATTTCAAAAGAGGTAATTCCAATTTTTTTGACCAAGTTCAGGGACTTTTTTGTCTACGTATCCTTACCGACCTTTTTTTCTTCGTCAACAAATTTTAGAGGCCATTAGGTATATCCTGTACCTATAAAGTGACTGTCGTCCGATAATTTAAAACTTTACCTACAATTATTTTATACGGTACAAAATGTTTTATATTATTGCCTAGTCACGTGGCCGTAGTATTTACTATTTATAATACCATACTCCGTAAAGGGTTACGGGTTCGTGAGACCGGTAAAAATCAATTTTGATGCTTGTTTTGGGTCCAATTCTTTATTTAATTCTGTTGATGGCACTAACAAAACAGGTTTCAAAAATCACATTAATTCTAAATCAAGCCTAGAAATGTAGAAAAATCTGTTTTATCCGTAGTAATCCAAACATATTGTGTTTCGTGTTGAGGAATGCGATAAACAAAACTTTCTTTCATTAGGTATCTAAAAGTTTTAAGATCGGTCTTAGCTTAGTTAGATTGCATGGTCATTTGCCACTTCCGTTGAAATAAATATAGCGGAATAGAAGTTCAGTAGTTAAGCATATAATCGACCTGTTACGTAACTTTATGGGCTCCTTTGTTTCACCTCGAAGTTCTTTTGTAATGAACTTGCCATAAACCTTTTGCCGACTTCTAAACAAGTAACGGAATTAGTCACGCCATTGTTATTCCAGATTTTTGCGACTATCATTCGCTGACGTATTACTTAAGTTATAGTATAAATAATCTCGCTTGAAAGAGTTACGTTTTACTTTGCACGAAGTTTTATAACGATTTGGTATTTGTGTACTATAGTAATGTAACCTACTATTATTTTTGCAACTAAATTGTATCAACTTAATGTATTACTTAAGATTTCTGTATACTTATATATGACATTATGAAGAGAAGGTAACATCTACGAAAATTTATATGTTTCTATTTGTATGTTCTGATAAAAAAAAATAAAAAAAAACATTACATTTGATTTGGGATAAAAGAAGAAAACGATTCCTTATAATTTTATAAATCAATATTTAATAACATGTGACGACTCACGTGGTGGTGCGGTCACTATACCGGTCTGACACGCAATGGGTCCCGGGTTCGATCCCCGGCCAGGCAGATATCTGAATGATGAGTTTAGATTTCTGTTCTGGGTCTGGGTGTCTGTGTATTTGTCTTTGTGTGACCATGGCACCCACAACACACGAGAAAATCCTACTGGGGCTATGAGTGTAGAAGGCGTTTATGTGACTTTCCAATCATACTTATACCACACTTAAACTTGTTTAGTGAGTTCCAAGTTTATCTAGATGTAAAATAGAAACATAAACTCTGGGTCGCCGTATCCGATTGTGTATCGTATCTAATATGTCGCAATAATGGTATGCTTTATTTATATGCTTACATGCAATAATTAAGGATTATCTCTTGCAAACACGGCGGCGGACCACACAAACACAGTCCGGCGCCCGAAGCTAATCGTGAACTATAAGTCCCCGACCGCTGTGCCTCTATAAAGACTTTCCACCGAGAAGCAATCTCCTATGAAGCCATAAACTGATTTTATTTGTTTCTAGGCTCGTTCCGACCGCTCTATTCGTACAAAGCGTTTTTTCTGACATTTCCAATGATCCAACGAAATGTTGGAAAACGATCGCAACTTTTTTATTTGTGAACCAAAGATTAAAGAGCATACGTCGTCAGCTCGTGCGAAGATTCACAGCTTAGACATAAAATTCATATTTACAAGTATATTGAAATAAATACAGCAAGGTTAGCTATTTTAAGACTTGTAAGTAAACTAAAACAGTATGCTTTGAAGTAGTTACTTTGTGTAGCGCGTCCGACAGTGACCGCTCAATGCCGGAAGGCTACTGGCTGCGTCGGCAACAGATTGACAAGTCTCGCTGCGGGATATTCCTATCGTATCGCAGCCGCGCTGTCTTGCTGCTTTCGATTCAAACGCCATTTCTCTGTGAAATATCACACATATGTCACTTTGTATCTCTTTGTTTTAGAATCCTAACAGAACTTGCTTTAGTGCGTAGGGTTAGTGCATATTTTAGCATAGTACGTTTATTTACGAGGCCTTTCCATTGTATGGTAAACATAAATGTAATGATTGTCTTCAATATTTACATAATATTTTGCTTTCAATCTTATAATAATGCAAGAAAAAAATTATAATACTACATCTACTCATAGTTTATTATGGTTTCAAACAAGTTTATCTTAGGGGTACTACACACTAAGCTTGCAATCATTAAAAAGATAGACGTCTAGGATTAGCACAGCACTTACTTATTGATAAATATACCTATGTAGACACATGACTGTACTCTGGTCAAGTTAGGCTCACTAATGAGATAAACATTAGTTTCATCTGATTAGAAGACACACTACTACTACTACAGGTCAGGTGGTCATCTGAATTTGACACTATTTAGGTTAGATTTTTTTTGTTTCTAATCGGCATTTCAAAGCTTGTAACCGCGCACGCAGTTTTGGTGCTTCCGATGTATAAGGTTTGACTCGTAGTAATGTTTGTAATTCAAATTTACCTAAGTCTTTCATTTTGCATTAGTGCCAAGTAACTGTTACTTTTGCTCGATTAGCGGGACCACAGTTCGCGGCCACTTAATTAAAATTTTACTACATTCATGTGCAGAGGCTAGCACGGAATTACCTTTTAAATGGAAATATCGCAAAGCGCCAATGTAGCAACATTATCACTTTAACGGACTTTATTGTGGAGAAGTTTATGAAGGAACGTTCAGTTTTTACTATATTCGTACCGACGTCATATTTATATAATAATCGAATTTACGAACATAAAATTCAATTTAACTTTTATTTGTTTGTAAATGTAATATCGAAAAATAAATTCGTCTGAAACATTTGTGGAATACCTGCTTTTTCATCAAAAAATATGATTAATTTTTATATAGTATTATAGTATATATTGGGAGTTATCTACCAGTATGTGTTGTATCGGCAAACAGCAAGTACAGGTCCAATTTACGATGCTAATTGAGTTCAATTGTTCAAATTCATCGCACAAAGAACGAAAGACCAATACTTTCTATTTATTGATGTAAGGAAACTCGGAGTACATTAGTTAATAAAATCTCTAATAATGTTTTACAGCTACCCGCCACGCTTAGAATCACATTAGTCTTTCATGTGGCCTGACCCAATAATCCCTATTTATATCACAAACACTTGAACCTCTGCTCCTTCAAGCTATTTATTTTAGTTAAACGACTCGAGCTTTGCTTTGGACGCCTTATTCTTCGTATCAAATGGTTTTATAGATCAATCATAGCGTGAAAATGCGTAAGAAAAAGACTGAATAAGAAGAAGTAAAATTTAAAGTATAATAAAGGTAATTTATAACTATAATCTTAATCATAGCTGACAAGCGACATTGCCACTATTATGGATTGAATTTAAACTTATATTGTATAGCTGTAAACAAAAGCTTCTTCCACTTTCTACGCCAACACGTTAACAATCCATTAAAAAATTATTATTAATAATTATTTTGTGTATTTATTAATCGTACATTTATTTTCATACCACTTTGTTCTTTCAAATACAACCTTCTATTATTTTTATCCTAGAACTACTGTAAGGCCTATTTCATACAAAGACGATACATAAATCTTAATTAAATTAGTTGCCTACACGTTAACAATTCATTAACAAATTATTATTAATAATTATTTTGTGTATTTATTAATCGTACATTTATTTTCATACCACTTTGTTCTTTAAAATACAACCTTCTAATATTTTTTTCCTAGAACTACTGTAATGCCTATTTCATACAAAGACTATACATAAATCTTAATTAAATTAGTTGCCTACTTAAACTCAATACCACGAATCTCAATTCTAAAGGCCTTACGAGTGCCCTTTCACATAATAAGTTTATCTGTTATGTAATATCTTACTAGCAGACCCGTCCCACTTCGGTGGCCATTAAAAAAAATTTGGTGTGGTTCTTAGTACTAGATGTTAGGGTACTCAATTGCTAAAAGGAGGGATATGTTTTGATGTATGTATGTACCTATGTACCATTTTGTATGCCAATTTGGAGAAACATGTATGATCTATTATGTAAAATCTAACTACCTTAGTTGGTGTAACTACCTTTCTTTGTTACCTTCCAAGTGAACATTAAAACGATTATGATTGTTTTAAGTGTCCAGTACTTCTTTATATACAATATTTGATGTAGTGTTATTATCTGACAGCAAAAGGTATTGTTTTTCCGCATATCCAACCAGAGATAAACCAACACATAATATATCTGACTATGGGAAAAACACTCTTTTTTAAATCAATGCCTCCTCTTGTTCGCTGCCATTTTTTACAAAAAAACGGCAAGAAAGTCACGTTTGTTGTAAGGGAGCTCCCCTTAAATATTTATTTTATTTTGATTTTTTCAAAATGAATATATAACTAAATATTATGTGAATATTTCAAGCGACTACCTGTTATTAATATTAAGCAAAAAATCACGTTTGTTGTATGGGAGCACCCTTAAATAGGTATTTTATTCTGCTTTTAGTATATGTTGTTATAGCGGCAACAAAAATACATCATCTGTAAAAAAATCAACTGTCTGTCTTTCGCGGTTTATGAGATACAGCTTAGTAACAGACAGACGAACAGACGGACAACGGAGTCTTAGTGATAGGGTCCCGTTTTTACCCTGTGACAAACAACGTGACACGTAATTTATATATAATAAGATAAGCAAATCTTTCAAGTTGAATCAAACTGCACACGATGTGCAAATTTGATTCAAATGGGTTGAGTAGTTTAGAGTCCATAGCTGAAAAACAACGTGGCACGTAATTTGTATAAGATATTATATTCTATTCTATCTTTCAAGTTGGATCAAACTATCCACGCTGTGCAAATTTGATTCAAATCGGTTCAGTAGTTTAGGAGTCTATCGCGGACAAACAACGTGACACGTAATTTATATATATATTAAGATAGAACAAGCGTAGGATTCCGCAGATTTTATAAATAATTTTCATATTATTTTTCTAAATAATAGGTTTCTGTTGTAAATTTAGGTGACTTCTGTTTTTCTTTGCAAGCGTGCGTTCATAGCACCCACACGTACCTATCAAATATAGGACTTTGAATCCACTTTATATTATTTTTCACAATGGCACAACTAATTTCTGACCTGTTTTAAGTCCTTCCTAGTACGCTCTAGTTCATTTCTGCAGTATAAAAGCATTATACCTAAACTAAGTCAGGATAAAGAACACTTCACAAATATAAAAAGTATATTTAAAGTTATTATAAAATCTCATTATTTTAGCTTACACATTTTAATAGAAACCTTTATCCTACACTATAACGTGTATTTAATAATTTAACGTGTAATATTTTATTTATATAAATATAAAACCATAATTCGTAAAACATAGTTTATAATAACGTTGGTTATCGTTAACGTCCTGAAAAGGATGTACAGCTAAAGAAAGTACGTTTACATCAATTATTATAATCTTGGTCCGTTTCCCGTATTACAAGTAGGTACAAGAGTAGCCATAGCCCGCAGCACCCAAAAGAAATAAATTGCCCCTCATTCCTCTCCCGATTTGGCGAAACGGCTTCCGTTACCTTCCCGCTGACTTATTTAATATCCTACGAACATATCAGCTGAATGTGGACTTACCGTTGTGGTCGGTATTGGATATTCAAACTGGTCTATGCAACGAAGAAACGTTACACGTTGACATGAGGTCTATCGTATCCTCTTCAGTAATTAGAATCGATATTTATGCAATATTTTATGTTAATATCCTATATAATACACAAAATTTACTACAAGTGTACTATGATACTGTAGTAGAGTAGATTTCTTCTAAATACATACCATATATTTTACTAAACAGACAGTAATTTATAAAATAATATTTTTTACACTTAATAAAATCATTTATTTATAATAGTACCAAAGTAATCGCATATTAACCCACCTAAGTAGCCACTACCGTCCGTAAATACTAGTAATCTTAACCAAAACTTTAAACCACATCCTTTAAATCAGTCCACAAAAGCGCTTAACACTATGCACTGTTATAACAGAAATAGACATGGCGATCACGCTGCAGGGTATGTAAGTATATCATGTAGAGATTTTTTTTATATATTAAGTAGAAAATGAGCATACAGTCTGATGATAAGTGCTCTTTGCTTCACTTCATACAAAACAGAGCTTTATCTGAAGTCAATCACGGATTCGTTGCTTTACTCAAGGACTAAGATGTTAACCTTATATGAAAGTACGCCGGCTAGCACACAACTGAAGCGCAAGAACTGTTGCATACTAGAAATAGGTATGGCGGTACCCATTATTGTCCCACTCTTGGGCTCGGATCTTCTTTCAGAATGAGAGAGTTTTAGGCCATAGTACACCGCGCAGGTCAAGTGCGAATTGGTAAACTGTGAGAACTCTTTTTTGAGATCTCTTAGGTGTGCAGGTTTACTCATGATGTTTTCCTTCACCGTAAAGCAGTGATAATTAATTTCTAATACGCACATCATTTTAGAAAAATCAGTGTTGCGTGCCTAAGATTCGAAACTCGGACCCTCGATTGAGAGGCCAAGTTTCAAGGCTATCACTGCTATTATATCGCGTATGTCACCTTTAAATTACGATCAACCTGTTCTGACGAGGCAACGTCTTGACGTGTTTTCTAGACTCTCGCCACTTGTAGGGCGAAGTCGACACCCAGCAGCATAACATAAAAAAGAATTGTAGCCAAATCAATTCCCAGAAGCAGTTATCTTTATCCATTCTAGAATTAAATACCAACTTTCTCTATTCATTTAGATAAGCTAAGCTGAAATAGTTGTTGCAAGCAATGGGTCGTATTTCAGTGTCGCGAATAAAATGCGAGTGTCAGGGAATGTATATCAGCGGTGATCAGTCAGGTAGTAAGAGTAATGACACAAGTTCTGCTTCAGAGATAAGCTCGTACTGTAATCGTAATAACATCCCTGCTGCTCGTAAATAGAGGAGAATGGAGCGTTGCATCATGCTGCTTCATTATACGTAACACCAAAAACATAATATTTTGCAAAATCTTTTTCGTGTTATATTTACTATAGAGAGACCTTTAAATTTACAAAGTCACAAGTATAACTATTTATCTTTTTTTTTTGACACAAATTTCAGATATCTCAAGGGGCGCTCCTATCAAGTTTCTGCTCTACTTCGAAAAATTGTAGATCTGGAGCTGATTGTATGTGTGTAGAAACGAAAATCCGATATCATTCTACCAGAGGTATTTCAAAATGACTATAGAGATGAAATTAATTATTAATAGACGCTGGTAAAAATCTCACTATCCAGAAAATAATGGAAGAATTTCATTTGATAAGGGAATAAATAGATACGAAATTTATTACTTTTTTGAATATAAAAGTTCAAGAACAGACAAAGTATAAAATTTTGCTGGCACCATTTTGACTCTCCAATTTGGTCGTTGGTTAAATTTGTGTCAGCAGATGGAACAAACTGGAACCAAAACTACGCTTCTGTTTTAAAACAAGTTCTGCTACGAATAGTCTACATTTTAGTGGCTGTGTTTCTTGTAGTCTGTTAATATTAGCTTTATTAACTCTTATGGTGACACAAACATGACGTAAGTGGCGGTGGAAAAATGGAAAAGGTTTTTCTTCGGACAAAATTTGCAGTTGAGCATATGTATTTCTTAACTTCGGTTAGACATAAAATACGGAAAAATAAATCAGCATATTAGATTCTGAGCCTTTCAAATAGAAAAATCTGTTACAAAGAATACTGCTTTTGTGGGGTAGATAATATACAGAACGACAGAACAAGGCCTAACAGTTTTAGAATTTCCCATACGAATTAATGATTTGATATTTAATTCTGATTAGACTTCTTTATTTAACAACATTGAACCACTTAATAAAATTTAAATAACGCGTCCTTTAACTGACATCGTTAGCTATGTTTGTTTACTGGAACGGCAATGCAAATTGCACAATTCGGGACAGTCAATGTCTCTTGAATTTAATCAAAAAGCTGTTGTACTCTAATTGTACTGCTTTGCAAATTTGTACTAAATGAATAGTATTGCGTATTGTGAAGTGGGAAACGGTCACGGTGGAACACAAATGGGTTAATAACCTTGATTTGAGCTACAAATAGGTAGCGACTGGATATTGCAGTTTTGAACTACTGAGTTATAATTATTTTGTTGAAATTCATAATTATGATGTAAGCTACTGACATGTTGAACGTTAATGTTTAACAGTCAAAAATGTCTTTATTATATTATACTGTTAATTAAAACACATTTTGCAATAAACAACACTTTATTTACCTCATAACTGTTGACTTTTACATTTTACTCGTAAGCAAGACCTTGTTAATTTACGCCTTAATTTTGATCCAAATAAAATGCAAGTAAGTACACACAACGTATAGAATTTTATAAAACCAATGAAACCGAAAAATAATTGAATCGTTATTTAAAAAGTGTACTACAAGAATGAGCTCTTAACATAAACCATATCATAACACCTGTTATTGCATTCTTTCCTCCATAATCCAAAACTTATTTATCGGTTTAACAATATTTACACAATGCACACGTGGTACTCTATTTTTAGCGGAGAAACCTTTTAATTATCCCACAATGTAAACTATCTTGACGTGATTGGGTCAATCGGTGTCGATCAGACATATTTCATGTGGTTTATTTTAAGAGTTCCTGTATAGATTTTATGTAGTCTTCGCATCTGGTATTTCATAAGGGTTCTTCATAACACCTCAGGCTTAGATGAAAGTGTAAGAAGTTCTCACCTTGCAAAGTGTCTTGGGTACATACATTCGAATATTTCAAATATATATGCAGTCTTTTAAGATGAAAGTATTTTAGGTAGAAGAAGTATGGTTTGACCGGGGAGGTACCACCGCCATATTATGCTATTTCTAGCGTAAAGCAGTTTTTACGTTTCGGTGGACAGTTACCGGCTCATTTACATGTGGGGCTACCATCTTAGTCTTCGGGAGAAGCAACACATCTGTAATTAAATACAGATAAAATCCTCGTTCTATATAAAATTGCTTTCAGATGCCTTGAGAGGCAGTGAAACATACCATCTAATAAGTCACTGATCTTATGTTATTTCAATTTTATAAAATAAAAAATGAAACAACGTTTTAAAATCTATACGATTTATGGTTAATTTACTTTCACAACCAAGCATTTTGTAGTGGCATCTATGTTTGTTACCGCTTATGTTAATGAAGTAATCATCTCTTAATTTACTTGCAACCTAAAACCCGGCGTACCCTTTCAAACTCGACGCCGGTGTGTGAAGGTCCATTGTTTGAATCTCCGGCAAACAACGGGGCTATCGGCACTTCAAACGTTGCGTTTAAATATTGCACATCTAGGTGCCAAGTACATACAGTTTGTTTATACATTATGGTGCATTTAACATGTCATTTTTAACTGTAAATTTTAATGAGTGATAACTGAACTTTCACAAGAGTAAGTAAAATGTAAAGTTATGTAATGTAAAGATTTGTTATTGGCAAATCTCCTATCATAATCGTTTCATTAATTTCCGACATGAATCCACATAACGAGAAAAGACAGTAAGATATACTTTCAGTTTCGTTGTTATAAAAAAGCTAAAATCAGCTAATAGTTATGAAATCACAAATCAGTTTAATAACAACAGAGTATAAAGCTTAAATTAATTTGTATTTATTTGTATTTGTATTTAGTTATATTTGTATTGAATGTGGTCAAATTGTAAGCTTCAACATTTAAGCAAGGTATAACGTATGACGCTAACGTCGACGTTTTTAAGCTCTCTACCACAACTACTTTACCTATGTGGGCTCCGTAAGCGATTTCTTCCCAACTCAAAGCGCCGAAGACGTAAAACCTGAGGTGTTGAGAGCAAAGACTCATTGTTTGGAGCTGAGACGGCACTTCAAAGCCCGTTCAAACATCGACCGCTAGTGCAATGTTCTCTGTACTATTTACTTGACGCCCGCGACACTGGCACTAAACGCTCAGTTTACGTCCGATTTATTTATTTGTACAACCTTTAACTGTACTTTAAGTTCCCTGATCCGTGAAGTGGAGAGGCGTTGAAAGTTCCTGTAAACGTTTCACGCCGCTATTCTCTTGGAATGTTCAAAGTTTAGTTTGTTTACCCGACAGACAAGAATTATATCCTTTAGTTGGGATTACTAACAATGCAGTAGTTTAAATTTTGTATAGAAAATAATATTAAAATGACTAATATTAATGTGAAATCTATTGATATGAAATTACCTCAAGTATGGGGATCGAATTCAATTTACACTTGCCACGTATATTCCTGAGACTTAATCACAAAGTTCCCGAAGATACCTGAACTTTACCAATCCTAACTTGGTCAACGTCAAGTTAGGATTGGTCAATTAGTCAATTAGGTAACTTGGTCAATACATCAAGTTGACTAAAACATATTATTGTATTGCTGTATTATCAGTAAGATACGTGACTGGCTTATCGCTTACTTTGCTATCTAGATCGTAATTTCAGTTAAAACGAAACATTAATTACGCAAGCAATAAATATTGGTGCAAATTTTCCCCTCCCTCGAATTAGGGAACCAAATTAGCCCCCGACGTGTTGGTACACAATCTGAGTGTTATCACCCCGATCAACGTGTTAGGATGATTTATGCATATCTGTAATAAACTTTGTACAGTCTACAAAATACAGTCCCTTATGTTTACATTTTTCGAATGGCTAAAATACTCCCCTTCTATGACATGTTCATTTGTTTTTGTACTAAATAAAGCAATAATAATTATAATAATATATAATTAATAATATATGATTTTGCACTTACCACGTGAATAATGTGCAAGGAACGCATATATATTTTCTGTATAAAGACATCAATAATGAACAACCTTAGAAATGTAAGACTGTCGCGAGTTTGATTTGTGCTGCACACAATGCGAATGATTGTATATTGTGTTCGAATCGCGAGTGAATCGATACTCGCGGTCATGTAATCCCAATATATGTTTCCGTGTCACGATTAAACGATTAAGATCTCACTACTTGTAAAATAAATAATTGTAGAATAATTAATTTAGACAAAAAACAAGCAATTGATCTTTTAACCAAATAATCACGTCTGACAAGCAGAAGTTTCTGCGAGCAGAATGATGACTATAGATTTCTTTTCTGGGTGTTGGTATGTGTATTCGTATTTGTGTGTTCGCATTGCACCCACGACACATTTTGAAAGTGCTATTAGGTATGTGTTTAAAAAGCTTCCTTAAATTATATACTAAACTATCAGATCTACGTAGTATTCACAAACACCTTCAATTCGTTTTTTGTTAAGGTACAAGGCAAATTGAATGACTCAACTACCATACAACGTAGCGTCTAGATCTATGGTGTAGGCTATTATTAATTTGACTTAGACTTCCTAGTGAGCTAAAGGTTGTTGATCCGGTAGTCACCTCGTGGGATGTTGGTGCTACTCTGCGCCGAACCTCCAAGCTCTCTGATGTAAGAAACTTCGGATGAGATATTTACTTTTACATTAACTTCACCTTTTTACACCTTAAGTGTACATAAATTGAATGACCAAATGCTACAGGATTTGACAAATTACTGCTACTATGTCGTAGATTTTGATTAAGATTCCTGACAGCATAAATATTTATTTAAGGAGTAATAGCATTTTGATATTAATGTCGACTTCTCACGCCTAACATCCGGCGTTTAAATCCCACGCATGTTTTTCTGATTTTCCAAAGTTATATGCGATGCGAAATTTATTATCACATGTAAATTCGAATTGATGAGGGAATATGTAGGTACATGTCTGAGAAGTCGCTAAAAAATATTCACAAATATGAAGTCATCAATCCGCACTTGCCCAGCGTAGTAACTAGCCTAAACATTTCTCATTTTGAGTGAAACCCATGCCTAAAAGATTTGTTTGACTGACAACATTTACAAAATTCTGTACTAGCAAATATTCTGTAGACTCTTCCTACCGGCAAATTAAAGCTTTGACGAATTACGAATAAACTCTTATGTTGTCAAGCTCAGGATTTCAATTAAAACGTAACGTGTCAGTGCTAGCTAATACTACTTCTATACTTCAATTTATAAACTTTAGCCAATATTACATTCCTCTTAACTGCCTATTAATTTAGCTGTACGAGGCTAGCAAAGGTCATTTGTTTCGTAAAGCATAGTTCCGGGATGTATGAAACGCACAGAGCTGCCGTTCATTGTTAGAGCAAACACTTGTGAGATCTTTCCATCTAGTGAATGGTGCTATTTTGAAATACAAATAGATTATTTCCGCTGGATGGTTTCTTTAATTTTTTTACTGTTAATCTAGGTTTTTATTTAAAGTATCCGGTGCGTATGTGGCCCTACCGCTATCGCATCTTTTTCTTTCTAATAACTTAGTGTTCAAGAGCTGCAATGCAGTATTGGCCGAACTCAAGTAGGCTATAAGTAATATAATAATATTTCAATACAAATTCTATTCGTAGATGCCTATGTGTACCAGGTACTACTGACCATAAGGTGGAATGCATATTAATTTGCTGCTTCAATTTCACAAAAAAATTGTGTATGGCAATAAATAAACTGAAAAAATAAGTCGTTTAAAGTTTTCGAAACTTAGCAATTTGGGGATTAATCTTGATGAACATCCTTTTTAATTAACCAACTTGTAATTAAATTTCATTACTTGTCTTGTTCGATGCTACTTTATAGTACCTTCTTAAGTTGTCAAACACTTTGAAGCAAATTTTGTTGCCCCCTATCCCTTGCCTTAAAATTGAATTGTTAAATAAAATTTCATTCTGCGAAATGCTATAATTAAATTATAAAGGACGATCAACGTGTCGTGTGGTGTTGGTCTTGGACGGGAAGATAGCACCATTCCGTGGTGCTATCTTCCCGCGTATGTTGGAGGAGACTAAGTAACTAAATCTAATAAAAATAGGCAGCGGCGTCTTCTTGTGTACATCCAAGACCCACTACGGTTACCAACATCCAGCAGTGGACTTCAGAAGATTAATAAATCTTACTAATATTATGAAGGCGAAAGTTTGTGAGGATGTATGTGTGTTTGTTACTCTTTCACGCAAAAACTACTGGTCGGATTTCTCTAAAATTTGGTACACAAGTAGTTTACGACCTGGATTAAAACATAGGATAGTCACTACTTTGGCAATCTTAAAACCAAACAAACAACTAGACGAAGCCGTGGAAATATAGAAGATAAAAGGACGATCAAGCTTAAATGATGAAATTCAACTGACAACCATGCGTGTAATACGCCTCAAGGGAGAATTGCGGGTTTACGAGGCTTATGTAACTCGTTATTGGTTACTTTGTGTTTGTTGTATTATAATCGAATTGACCATCAACCAATATTGCCCCACTTAAGCTCGGATAACGAAAAGGCTTAGGTACTACTAGCGTACTGGACGCTAGCTATAGTAAGTTAATAAATTTACTTAAAATAAACGTCACGTTAATTACGTTACGTAAATTAATAACAAGCGTCCATAGCGAACATATGAATTCTCAGGCAGATATTTGGTTTTAGTTAATTTCCTTTTGTTGTTAAAGTAAAGTGAAATGCAGAATTTTATCTACTTTTAAAAAACTCTTTTGAGAACTAAATTAGCATATGAATGGCAAAGGGCACTCCATTCATCGGTCACATTAAATTGTAAGGATCTATTTAAAATTTTCCATTAAATTGTTTCAACGTACATTAAATATTGTGCTAATACTAGGTATCAGTGAACGTTGATGTTCAACGCATTGGATTCTATTTTGCGTTGACGTAAATGCAGCATAAAATAAGGACACGTCATTCAATACCACACCGCAAGCGGGCAATGTAGCGTAAAGCCTCGCCATTTCCAATGCGACATCGATGAAACAAACCATATTACTATAAACATAAGGCGACGTTACTTGCAAAGTATCGTAGTGCTTTGTCCACGCTACCTCCATGCAAACCAATCTGGGAAGCCAGCCCCCGGTCATTGACGTCACGCCGAATTTTAATATGATTTTTAAACGAGATTTATATTGCCGGTGATCAGCATTACTCAAATATAATTGGCACTTCGAGTGGACGAACGTACGTGACAGTTTTTGGAATAACCGTATATAGCTACTGGCTCTTTAAACAAATCTGATAAATACAGATAATACAGGTTGGGCGCTGATTGGTGTGTTTGCTTTAGTCTGGAACTTTGTATTGTTTCAGACCTTAATTTATAAAATGAAATATTTAAATTCACAGTAAATAGTGATATTTGATGATACCATTTGGGATTCTCCGAAGTATTGAAATCAATTTAGTATGAGTTCATTTGATCAATGCTTGTAACCTTAGGACGGTGGCTTCGCGAAGCCTTATGAGCCATATGACACTGACACGATACCAGCAAATACTGCGAATACAAAATGTGATACAAGTACAATGTGGTTATCGATTGCATACTCACAAACCGTTATGCAGCTGTTTCAAATAATAGCTGAAATTGATATTATGTATTTGTTACAGTCATCTGCATGCACTATGTCGTATTTAATTAAGATCGCATTATTTTTTCAGGCTTTCTGACTATAATCACTATTCTTGCCGTCTTAGCGTGAAGTCATTGCTTGTCATCTTTTCGTTTCGTTGCGTAATCTTTTCACCTGACGATGCGAATATATATTGGAGGGATTGAAGGGATATGTCTTGTTACTTTAAATCGTTGGCATATTGCCATGTTCCCATTAATTCTAGATTGCTATTAATTCTAGAAATATACCTTGTTTTGTGATGAGATGACAAGGCAGATATGTTTACACTAAATAAATAAATTTCAAACAGTAATTTCATATGCATGTTAACTTAACATGACACAAAAAAGTTAAAGGTATAATTATGTATTTTTTTTTTATCAAACTGCAATAACGAGTACGAAACAATTCACAGGAAACAAGCAGAGCTTCACGTTTCGTGTCTCAAGTTTGGGCCACGCCCTTCCATTGTAAGGAGTTATGGACGTCTAAAATTTATAAGTTGGCCGCTAACGAGCCGCAGACGCAGATAGTATCGCGAAGCTTCTGGCCATTTAAACGCCATGAAATCATGTAGTTACCTAGTTACTGCTTCTGTTCTATTGTCTAATTTATCACTTATTTTAGACGTTTACTAGGAATCTGCACGTAGCTAGACTATAATATGATTAGGATATAAATTATGAGCTCTCTGAAACCATGTAATTCCTAACTGTAACTACTCTAGTATGTATGATTACGAAGTAAATTTACTTGACTTTTGCAGCGGTTTTAGTTTCAATTTTAATTACTAATAAACAATTAACTAAAAGATAAAAATATCCAGGCATGAACGAGATAATTACGGAATAATATTTCTAATTCATCAAAAGCAAAATTGAATGTAAAGGGGTTGATATGGTGATTTTATTCGGTAACTAAGACCAAAAATATTAAAAACATATCAACTACATAATTAATATCAAACAAGTGCAATAAACTACACTTATAAATTGTAAAATTTCATCTCGAGTTCTACTCTCATCCAAAAGACTTTTTTATACGCACATGTTCGAGAAAAACACTTCGAAAGCTATATAAAACAAGGAAAAAGCGTCGTTCCCCTAATTTAAGCAAAACTGCACGATCCCTTATAATACCTGTTTACGCTTTTCGTCGTAATTTGTATTTAGCTAATGTTCTGCTATAGTCATTATAGCCACGGGGAGGGTTGCCCGCGCATAATTATAATTCATTACCTTATTCACCATTACGAACATTACATCGCTATTAAATTTTATTAATTTTAGACCTAAAGGTAGGGTTGACTTTTATTTTATATATCTATTAATTATTGGTTGCAAGAATCACTGTATATTCGCCACAGCAGTGTTATGCATTGCTGTGTTCTAGTCTGAAGGGTGTTTTAAGGGAGACATACTTTTCCGAGGCATTCCATCTTAGTGCTCAGAGGTAGTAACGCATCTTTGGCTAACCTTAGGTGAAACTTTGATCTTACCTAGGGTTGATTATAGATGTCTATGGGCGGCAGTAGCCACCAACTAACAGGTGGGCTGCATGCTCGTTAGATACTTCCATACTATAAAAACAATATTAGATACATTGTTTTTATAGTATGGAATTCATCGAAATGAGAAAAGGAGTGTTAAAACATTAACCTAAGAACATTTTTTTGGTCTCAAAATAAAATCACATACAAAATAAAGCCCACACTGATCCTGTAAAGATACTTTACATTGAGGAAACAAGTCATTGTTTATTTTTTCACCCATCATTTCAACGTACATTGCAAGGTATGAAAATGCAAACGTGTAGTGTATATTGCAATTTAGGGGCGAACATAAACAATTTTATACAAATTTCAGTTAACGGAAGATACAGTTACGGGATTCCGAGTGCTGAGTAAACGGCTAATCGGAGGTAAACACTCCATTTCACGGGCATTGAACACGTTTATAACGCAACGTTTATAAAAACCTTTGATCTATTAAAGATCTGCCCACAAACTGTGGGTCATTCGAAACTTCGTAAAACGTGGAGCATAGCATGAAACTGAGGTAACACAGTTACAATCCGTTTGTATACAGTACAATTTGATACTGTTAAACTTGGAGTTTTACCTCTCCAAATATAAGAAACGAAGAGCAATTCCTCATTATAATTGCTCGTCATTTCTCCCCTCATCATCAAGCTACAACGGTTGTTGTTAATGCGGGTAAGTGGCCGACATTTTTTCATGTCGCCGGAGGCGTTTCGCAAACTTAAATGGCTGTTAACATCAAATACTGACTACTGGATCTTGATACAGTCGCTAATAAACGTAACTTAGTATGAAATACAGAAACAGCGAACAAGTACGCAGTCCAGCTGAAGATAAGTGGGCCATTAACATCTATAATTAAATCAGATAAGCTGCAAGCCCTAACTAAGGTTGGTCACAGGTGCTCCCTTTGAAGACTAAGTTGAAATGCCTCATATACACAAGTGTTTCGCTTAAAACAATAACACAACGTTTAACAAAAATATTTGGCGGTGGTGTTTTTGGAGGTCTCAAAGAAAAATGCTTCAGGATGTTATCCTGAACAATTTTTCTTCTAACCAATCTTGCCTAATCGCTCGGCCTGAAGAGAGTGGCTTTGTGGTTATGGTGAGTCTATTGCCATTAGTCATGATCTCTTCAGGCCTGCATATTTAAGCGTGTATGTATAAATCAATTTTATCCACACTCGCGGACAACGCACCGAATCATATTACATGCGGTCACTGACTTTTCCTGTATTGCGTTTTCAACAATAAAATAAGCACATAATAGAATTCACACAATAAAAACTGCAGACAGTACGATTTTACATTGATACGGTGTGATTTAGAGATGGCCTACATTCATATTGTGTTACGAAAGCAGTATAAATTGAACTATGTTATGTATTTAGTAGAATTACTATTGATTCTATCGCAACAGCTTGCTCCTGCACTCCTACGTATGCCTTAAAAGATCTGTATTCTGATTTGATGGTAAGACAAATGTAACAAATACGTAACTCAGTGGTCCTTAATGTTGCACCCTCATGTCCTAGATGTTGTACCCTCTAGGAAAACATAATAAGTTGAGGAGAAGAGTAGTATCTTCTCCTTCTTATATAAAAAAAATGTATGTATACATTGGTAACGTCTATTTTTGCCGGCGCAGTTGACGAGACCATTTGTCGAGTTGTCCCCATGTAAAAACCGCAAATTTCATTTTATTCTACCGACTACGAGATGTTCTCCTTTGTTTTGCACAATTTATTGCCATACTCAGGCCTGCCAGCTTTTAATGTGATGCGGGCTAAACAATGTTATCCCACTGGAATGCAAGTAAATCGTTGTTTATGGTCTCCGTTAAACGTATAAGCTATGCAATACGATTGAAGATAAAGCCTAGTGTAGATAGCGGGAATCTCGAATAGCACGACCGTATGTGTCTTAACAGGCTACGTCCCCATATGCGAAGGTCCAGTTAATGGTGAGACGATTAGTTTTTCTTTGCATTTCTATCGCGGTCCTACTTGCTGCCTTTGGTCATACTGGCCGCTTTGCTTCCTGCTGCGATCCTTAAAAGGCCGTAGATCGTTTAATGTGGATAATTCTCTTGATGCAAGTTTTTATCGAACATTTTGAATGGGGCCATAAAAAGTAGCTAATCGTTGCTGCCTTGGCCTCGCACACTTGGTCATTGAACTTGTACAATATTGTCTGCCGGTTGCTTAGTCGTGTGCAAGAAGCGCATTATATTTGTAGTAACTACTATATCAATTTCCTGTCTGGTTGTGCTGGCAATTTTACCTGCTTGTAATTTATGTGTATGTACCTTGCGTCTTTTAGTCTCTAATAATTCTGAGAGTAGTGCTTAGACATATATGTATTCTGAAACTACACTAATGATGTTTTTTTATTCTCTCCAAACACATTTAACACCTTGCGTTCAAACACTCGTTTCCTTTCTGCTTGTTTTAAACGATATCCGACTGACGCTACGAATGCAATTAGAATAGGTTGATAGATGAATCCCTCCCTGAAATGATGCGTTCCTTACCATTGTACCTTCATACAGAATTCAGGAGACGTCGGCTTCCCCGGTGATTTATATCCAAGACGGCCCCCGAATCAACGCCCATTCAACCGTTAAGCATTACAATTTTATTCACACCTACATGGACTGAAACATTTATCCTTAATTTTTAAAAATAAACATCCAAAATGTGTTTCAATTGCTTTTAATATAATATAAAGAAAACTACGTCGACGGGTAGTTGTATATTGGTATAATTAGTATGAGCACAATAAAGACACAATAATAACGGTATCACGATTTATAGGTATTGTGTACTTAATAATAACGGACAGTAGAACCCTAAATATCACTACGTTAAGTGTATGTCCTTGTTGAAGTCTCCAACCAGAGTGCCGTTCTCCCGGAACTCGTGCGCCGCCATGTTGACATCCCTACCTCACACACCCTCTCCCATTAAAAGTCAAATGAGAGACTAATGTTATTGTAAGAATAATAAGTACGGACGACAACAATAAATAATAACATTTTTTTATAAAAAAGTAGAAACCGACTTTTTTAACTCTCTAAAACCTTCGCTTAAGTCTGACAAATACTATAATATACCACTGAAAATGCATCAAAATCGGTTCAGCCAAACGCGAGATAATCGCGCACAAACATACATACAGGTCAAACTGAGAACCACCTTTTTATTCAAGTTGGTTAAAAAGTAATTTTTAACTCTGCTTTTTAGGGTTCTGTACCTAAAGGGTAAAAACAAATATGTTACTACAAAAGCTCTATGTTGAAAAAATATAACTGGTTTAAGACTTTCTTCATCTCTTCGAATGTTCACGCTGAAACTGATCGATTAGTTTTACATTTAACTGTGTTAAATGTGCTATTCATTTTACGATCGTGTGAAATAAATTATAGGGGTTTCACTTTGTCAGTCACTCGAGAAAGAAATATAGAATAGTGGTATTACATACAATTCACGATTATTTTTACTTTTACAGATTCATATGTCAAAAACCGATGGAAGTTTGAAAAGAAAAACGTTTGTAAAACATGCAGTCCGAGACATTTTTTGTTATTTTAACAATAAATGATCCTTCACATATACCTATAATCCAAGTTGAAGTACGAGTAAGTCGTACGGGAAACAATCTAAATTTTTGTAATTTTCCTTTATACTGATTAGTATCGACGCGGATTTTCTAAGAAAACAGAATCTTTTTTTTAAATACAACAGTTTTGAATATACATTCCATAAATAGACGCTAAATACATAATAGAAAATGAGATTATAAATAAAATATTTCTTTATTTTCTGATGCATATTTACAAACAAATCAATTTTAATATGAAATTGCATTTTGACATCAAATCGTCTTGTTAAACTAAGTTGCAATTAAACTAAGCCGGGCAAGCCGTTAGTTCTATATTGTTATTAGCCTTAATTTGCTGCACATATCCTAGAAACATCAGACACTTAATAGAAAGTTCTAAATTAGACTTTCTTGCCACCAATCGTTAATAACAACTATCGGTTATTTTAGTTTGCCAGTTTTTACTCCTATTGTAACTTCATAGACTGAACTAGCTCAAATAATTTGGAATCACGTACGATCTTAGGTTTTAACGCACCCATTTAAAAACATAACAATAGTGATATAGTGATAATTAACTTTTTTAAGCAATCATTATTTTAATTAATTAAATGGTAAAATTTCAGTTTATTATTATTACAAAAAAATAGTATTATTGAATCCTGCTTCTGTCGATTAGGGACATATTCCGATACAAGTAAATACGAGTACTCGATAGTTTTCTTTCGATACCAAGTACTTCTAGCAGCGATATAAATCTTGCGATACCAACTACTATCGAAACGAAAGTAGTTGGTGTCCAATCGAATCAAACTGTACAGATGTTATTTAACAATTTTTGATTCCTGAACGCACCTTTCTTCGTGAACAAGTCAGATTATAGAATAGGATGTAATAAATTTAATATTTCTCTGGTTGTATAAGTTTGCCCTAAAACATTTAATTGTTGTTGCAACATCATTTCCAAGTGAGTACTTATTTTCCAAAGCGGATACAACAATGTTACACACAAGGAACATACCTTTACTCGTAATGAAGACATCTGTCTGAGGCTATTATTTAAAACTTGTTAAACATCTATCACTGCCAAGATTTTTTTCTCTTTTTATTGAATGCCATTAACATAAAAATAAAATGTATCGAATGTATCGATATGAGTAAGTATCGATACTTTAATGGTACTCATATGAGTAGTATCGAAAAACAATTTAAGGACTACTTAAATGACTAAGTCGATACGTTATGGATATCGGCGTCTCTAATGTCGATTATTTATTAAATCCTGATTACGTTTAATCATTAACAACTTAAATTTGCACTTTTAGTAGTAAATCTGATACTAACATAAACCAAATATCTTTTGGTAACAAGTAATATTATTCTAATAGCCTGTATAGTATTTATTATATATATATTCTTATATATAATAGAATCTGTTACTAAATACATCTAGCTACAGGGTGAAAATAAATTTTACGTGACGTATACCAACGTCTACTTGAGAGTTTAATGGCAAAACGATTCGCTGAAATCGATTCCGCAGTAGCGATTTTATTATATCTTGCCGGCTTACCATATATCATATTTCATTGTGCTCGCCTGAGCAGAACCTTACCGGTAGGAATCTAGGACAAATAGGGTATGTCGATAAATCACCAGTCAGCTACATTGCTTAGCATCAGAAGTCAAGATTTTTTAAAATTAGATTTTGAACGGCCTTACTTTGACCGATTTTAAATTCAATTTTTACCGTTGGAAAACTAAAACAAGACACGTTGCTCGGCATTAAAATACAATTTATTTTAATTTTGATATTGACCGATTCTTAGACCGATTTAGAATTAATTTTATATATATATTTTTTTCATAGGATATGATTAATTTCCTATTATATATAGGTACATTCTTGACGCTAATGATTTAATTTCTTTTTAAACGTGTATCGTAAAATTCATTTGTAAATGAACTTCACTACGTACTACATTAACATTAGTACAGCTAATTTAGCGGCCGTAAAGTTTCTATATGGATGTCCGCTAGTTTGTAACTTTTATTGGATGCTATTTTCCGTGATTCACATTGATAAATCGTTCACGATAGCTTTCTCTTTTATTGATAATTGAAATATTCATCATTCATGTACTCAGTAACTTTCATAAGTTTTCCGCGATTTTTATGGCCATAAATCTGCCTAATTGCTATTGCTAGCAGTTGTGTATCATTCTTCATACATACTTGCTAATATTATAAATGCGAAAGTTTGTAAGGATGTATGTATGTTCGTTACTCTTTGACGTAGAAATTACTGATCCGATTTGGTTATAATTTGGCACACATATAGTGTATAGCCTGGATTAACACGTATGACATCTTTACCGTCATATGTGTTAAGACGACCCGCGTGGCGGA
>MOOZ01001055.1:394462-405179 GCA_002930495.1 Cecropterus lyciades
AGAGATTATTAAAGGTATAAAATTTCGGTTAATGTATGTCACGTTACATTTCTTTTAAACGCGGGTGAAACCGCGGGCTCAGCTAGTATTAAATAAAAGTACTAATATACTTGATCCATTAACATTCCATATTCGAAAGAGATCAAGATACAAAATTTAAAAATAAACTAGACTATATTCCTTCAACGTTAGTTTAGCATTTTTAAGATTATCTAGTAACTAGAGATGTACCGGATCGTTTAAATAATAGATGCGCAGATACGGATACTAATATGGATCATTGGTGTTCAGATCCGTGGATACGGATACGGATCTTAACTTTCGTACAAATTTACTTACTTGATGCGTGTGTCCTTGAAGCGACAGTTGCTTCATTGTATGTTTCGATCTGTGCCCTTAGTACGACCTTATTACGTTTTCTCAAAACAATCATTGTTTACTCTATCGTTGCAAAGATTTTAGTACTATTTTATTGCTACCGATTAGCCTATGTACATTTAGAGTGTTGGATAAATTTAATTTATAAATAATATTAATTTGATAATAGGTATAAAAGAACTGTTTGAAATACTCTTAAAAAGTAACGGATACGGATACATTTCTTTTTTATGCCGCGGATATCCGCGGATACGGATCTCCGGCACATCACTATTAGCTAAAATAAACATTAAATTTTAATAACCTTAAATTTATTATTGAAATTACGAAAACTGTCAAGCACAAAACAGCACTATAACCAAAGACTAACAAGAAAACATTCGTTGCTACTGGACAAACTATGAAATATTATTATTCCAGACGTTGCACAAACACCTAATAAAACTATGTTAGGCAGCCAAATGTGCTCAATTTGCGGTAAAACGTTGTTAACCACCAAATTCCGGGCTCTAGCGATGAGAAAATACAGTCCCGATTCTTTCAAAGCCATTACCCTTTCTTGGCTTTTACTGGGATCACGAAAAATGTCGCCGGCGCGCCATTCAATATTCACTAAACTATGCACTGGGGTAAACTAACCGCTGATACGTGTTTCGTGTACAAACATTGTAGTGCACATGTAATGCACGTATATGGGACCCCTATTTGGGACTAGGCCACGGGAAGATTTTATACTGCTGGAATTTTAATGTAGGTGCGATGAATTTGGTGAAAACTGTCTTCGTATATAAGAACGTAATCTATTTAGAATACATGTGTTTAACAACAGAACAGAACAGAACAGAAGTGCTTCCAGGTGCAATGTAATTACTGTAGATCTACTGTATTTTCAACTTTTGTACTGTCTACTGTATTCGGTTATTACAGTATACAGTGATTGCACAAAACCAAGAGAAAGTAGATGACCTTTTTTTTCGTCGACCAAAATTTCTTTCAAAATTGTTAAAAATGTCATCTACTGTATTTTTGTTCAAAATTCTGTAACGATCAGTGGAATCCACTGTACTTTTATAATCACGATCTGGAAGCACTGGTTGACAGTTAAACAAATATGTAGGTATATATGCTATAAATGTGGTATACATATGTGTTCCAACCGTCGATTTTGCTTTTGCTGTTCCGGAATGCTTATTTGATTACATAATAGGTAATACAACCGAAATCCTTCAAATGATATATCCTTCGCTAAGCTAAGTTAAATTACTAGACGGCTCGCAGTCTGGTAAATCCAATTCGATTTTACAACGACTGTGTCTGCAGCAGACTGACTGCGGTGATGCTGCAGGAAAAATTTTACATCCATTAAAATATCATTATGTGATGTATTGTTACGTAATTCATTTAAAAGTACGACTTTAGTTAAATACAATCATTACTTACCTATTACGAACGTTTATATCAAAACAAACATCTTTATTTTTTTCCAATAAGTATTGGAAAAAAATAAAGATGTTTATGTGTCACGATTCCATTCCCCTAACTTCTTAAGCACGATATTCCTAATCTGTTTGTCGCCAAAAACAGTTGGGTTATTTAATGTCTCCGAACGTGTCGATAGTGTCCCGTACTAAATCGTCCCAGCCATAAAAGTCGCCGTTATTGCCTTGTCGTAATTTGTACTCACTTTACAACCTTTAAAAACTATTTCTATTGAAAATATTTCTTAGCTGCGAAGGGGATGCTCGAGAAATTTCTGAAATGACTTCAGTTATCTAACTTTCAGAGTTATGAGCTAATTACCGTCATTACTCACTTAACTGAAGTATTACAGTTATATTTTCAGGTCGCCTCCTAAAATTTTTACGGCTTTTTCAACTTTATAAAATAAAAATCCTTTTAAACATTTGTTTTACTTTCAATAACTCAAGTTATACAAACGGCTCTATGCTTCATAATTTATGTACATGTACTAAAGGTATAGAAAGAAATTAAACAGTACCTATCTTATTAACCATACATACAACTATACCAAAACAAAAATCCCCGTATTATTTTGTATGGACTTACCGTATATATTTTGAATACTTTCACTCATCGAATAAAATACAATGAGGTAGTTCTATGCGTACACTCTCGTCTTATTTTTGAAAATGCTAGGCCTTATTTACCAGATTAAAGGCTTTAAACTAATACTCTTTAAACTAAATTTCTGCTATTTGACCGAAAGTATAAGATAAGCAGAAACCTCTATAACACTCGAGCTTATGCCACCATCCATAATCGTTGAACCGTCCCTTCCCTTAGTAATCATCTGCAGTCGAATGTTGTGAACTTTAAGCCTCGTGAACTTCTGACATTTTTGTTACCACATCCATAATTTATTGCTTTAATTTACAATTTGCTTAATACTCGTTGTATTTTACTAAGTTAACTGTGCCAGAGTTTATACGTATATTACCTACTTCAATCATATTTCATGCCTGGGAAAATTACTATGTCGGTAGGCTAAGTGCGTTTATGTGAATAGAGACTGAATGAACTAGCTTTTCAGTAAACGTTAATGCATACAATTACACATTAAAATATTATGTTTATGTACATTTTATTTTTAAATGCAGGAAATAATTTACGTTTAAACAAAAATCTTCTCTTAATCGTCCTTACGTTGATATTAAATTCGGGGCTCTAATTCAGGGCACGTTATGAGATTTCGGGCAATTTCGACTGGCAGCTTCTTAATTATATGTAAAGCTTGTATCCCTCGGCCTATATTTCGACCCCGTCTCGTCTGCGTTTACCGAGGACTGGCCATTTTCTTAAGTGTGTCTTCTACTTAAGTTAGCCAAACTGTCTCTTAAACCCTCGGCCTTTCCCGTTTGCCATAATGACTTACCCAGATATATGTACACACTTCCGAACATACATATATGCGTATAAAGTATATAGGGTAAATTTGCGGTTATAATACAAATTTATGCATCATCCTTGTTTACTGAGGAAGTACCTTAAAATAAATTATATCAGCAATTCATGAAGACGCTCCCCTCGTTCATTCTTTCGCAGCTCGAGATTATTTGTTTGTAGGAAGCAGAACATTTTGTATTGTGTTTAATGACGGGAAACGGCAGCGCTGTACCTACAAAGCATTCTCATGAAAAGGGGTCACCAGATAAGCCTTAGTAACTTTCCTCTTAGAAAGCAAATATCTATAGATTGTTTATAAATATCAAGAATATAATTTTAGATTACCTTTATATGATGGAAATAGTGAACACTATGTCAAGGGTCATCGACTCCGAAGTCCTGTTTAATATTTATTACAACTATTTTGTATTACTCCTAAGGTTTAAGTAAGAACACCTCAGAAATGCTATGATAATTCGAAAATAGATTAATATTCAGGGATAAATGTTCAACTTTGAAGTGTTTATAAGTCATCTATTCACCTGCGCTCTGTTGTGGTGCTACCTCGGGCAGTAAAGCTAAGTATTTATATTTATATCATTTGTCGACTTTAACAAATAAAGGAGCGAGAGAACTTGAGACATTGCATTTGTAGTGATTCTCAGACGATCCAGAAATATACACCGGTTACGTCGATGACTCACTTGTCTGTAACGAAATATTGTGTTTTACTTTATCGATAATGCTAACATCAACATAATTTAATTAAACGGTATGAAATGTTTTTTTGACATAACTAATATTAAGAGAATAATATCAGATAAGGAATGCATCAAATGACAGATAACATTTTACAAAAATATAAAACTTTAAAACTCTCTATCGTATCTGTAATATTAAATAGAAATGTTATTTCCGTGCCTTATACGTATAATACGTATGAAAATGTTTTGAAATTAATTATCTATTTGCTGGAAAGTCTGGAAATAATCCATTCCTAAAATTAAATTTGTTATCGTGAAGAAAACTTTAATACTGAACTATTTTAGTCCGAATCATCAGAAAAAGGGTATATTTCGTGTAAACATTTACAAACAAAATCATGTTACAAAAATCTACATCATTTTATAGGCGTTCGACCGGAAGTATTACTTTAATACTCCAAATTATAAAATCTGAGTCACAGGTAAAGGTAGGGCTTCCTTTTATAATTGAAAACAAGACATTAAAATGCTTCCCAAGAAGCCTTCAGGTTGTAGCGGCTAAATATGACACGTCTTGCAAACTTGTGGTTTATGTTCAAACCTTAGTAAATTAATATTTGTGTAATATTCTCTATCATAATAAAATTGACACACTGTACCTTCATTTTATATTTTGGTAAAATCATTATTTCTGATTTGTCTAAACTTCGCACTTTCCCTTACGTGTTTGTGGCATATATCACACGTTGTTAAGTATACTATAACTCTTTCTTTTTTAAATACTGAAACTGATTCAAAGGAAGTTGAATTCCCTGTAATTCGTTGTTTAAGCTTTATAACAGTAGTAGTAGTTACAATTCCATAACACATGAATGAGATTTTAGATTTTTTTTATAAACTGAAATAGAACTGGGATATATCTAAAGTCTATCACTAATGCGTTGTCATCCTGGATGACTGATTTGATCGCTTATTATGCAAGTGAACTTACTTACGTCATAATAAATATGGTATACACTGAACATGTATAATATTTATACATAAAACATCAAACTCTTTGGAAAATATATTTATAACTAGTTAGATAATCTGTGAGTGTAGTAGGAGAAATGTAGATTTACCAAATTCTCACCTTAAAACGTAGAAACGTGTATTTGATTCGTTTTATATTCGTACGGTCTGCGACTGTAAATCGCGGAGAGCGATTGCGTGCAACATTCTGCTCGTAACTTCGTTCCAATCCTTATCTTTATTGAACTTGAACAAGTAGATATTTGGTTCGATCGGCACGCGTAATATATGAAAGCAGCGAAGTTGGGAAACTTTGAGATTCTTTTGGAATTCCGCGCAATCGGTTCGTCTTACAACTTTTTAATGATACCTTATGTTTGTTTTGTCTAAAGTTGTTTATTTGTTGAATCGTTACATTACACTGTAATCAGGTAAGTTTGGAACACTAAAAGTATTTATACTAAAGACGTATTATAAAATATATGTGCTGGAAGCTGAAAATGTTTAAGTAAAACTTATTGTTTTACATGAAGTATTATCATGTACGTATTTGCTGTAGTAGATATAAGCCGAAAATGGATACGAGTAGTTAGTAAAGAAAATAAACAATGTTAGAAATATACGTCTATGGATTTTTTTGTCATATTAAACAATAAAGAGGACAATATGAGGAGTCCAAAGCATGTTACCAAATACGCAACATAATAAGGCACATTGTTAAACTTTATAGAAAATGAATGTTCCACATCTTGACCAATACTCTAGTTAAGGTATATACAATGATATGTGGAACCAGTCGGGCTACTTTTGTACTGATACCGCGAGCGCCCTTGCGAGTCCTTCTCAAAGTCGTGACCTCAGGACCTTCCTTGCCTCGAGCGTACTACGCCCGACTTCTATATGTTGTGCATTGTTACGGAATTTACTTTCTTGATTGTTTCTTTACATTCCCTTTATTTATTTAGTTACGAGTGCCTGCAATAAGAGCAAAAGTTATCCATTGACATTGTTATTTGTTTGTAAAATATACTTTTAACGTATAAACGATTATTATGGAATGGCATATTAGGTCTTATTTATTTAACCAATAATCTATCTAAAGATTTGTGGATATGTATAATTTCATCGTTTTCGCTATTTTATTTTAATTGGAAAACATACAGTCATGGATAACTAAATTACTGACGATAAATTTAACAGTACACCATTTATCTGTTTTCGCATTTAGCAGCTAATAAATTATCAAGTAAATTATATAAATAAAATATTAATGTTATTTATACAATTTTCTTAATACTAGTACCTATATATAAAAGGGTTTAAAAAAATAATACAAGTACATATGTATTTTTACATCTGACATAATTTTGTGTAACTAACAACTAAGAAACCGCACGGTATCATTTCGAAAGCCCAGCCGCGCGTAATACGATTCGCCATTAGAAACGAAATTCCTTACGAAGGTAGGTATTGAATTATATCATATTACACATATGTCTAAAAGAATTATTATAAGACGTTGTTAAGTAAATTTACGACTTGCAACAACACGTGTTTTGCAGCAAACACAAGCTACGGTCTCATACATCAAAATGGTGATATTTGCTTTTGTCCACATGATATATTGATTAATTTTGATCACACAACAATAGTAACGGTCTATTTACTCATAGATTCGCGTTAGGATTTTCTTGCTCTAAATTACCGCACACAAATGCAAGTATACAAACACATGGAGTTGGCCACAATTTTGACAGAAATCGAACTTGGAGTCGTATCGTTGACCCCTGTGTCACGCGAGTCATGTTAGACCAACGTGATCTACTTATATGTTAATACGTAATGCGAAAACTTCTGATCCCTTTTTACGAATACTGCGCGCACGAAGGAGCGTAAATTTGACATAGTTAAAATTAATATAGAGGAATGCGGAAAAATATTTTATATTATTAAAATGGAAACAAAGTGAAACATTCATTGTTTATATTAGTAACTATAAAACTCATAATGTCAACATTTCTGAAGGTGGTAGAACTCTTTGTGGTTCGACTCCGGAAGCACCACCGCCACACCTATTTCTGCCTCATAACAACAGTGTTATGCGCTGTTGTGTTCTGGTCTGAAGGGTGTGGTAAGGGAGACATACTTTTCCGAGGCATTCCATCTTAGTCCTCAGGGGTAGAAACGCATCTTTGGCTAACCTTAGGTGAGACTTTGATCTAACCTAGGGTTGATTACAGATGTACGGCAGTAGCCACTTACCATCAGGTGGACTGCATGCTCGTTTGCTACTTCCGTACTATAAAAAAAAATGTCAGATGCCTGTGTCAGAAATCGCTTCATGTTTTTAAATGCTCACAGGTCAAATAAATTTAATTTTAAAATGGGCAGGCGAAAAATGAATAAATAATAAATAAGTTTTGTCGCAAACAAAATTGTTTGAATTAAGTTTGTTATCGAAAATAAAATATAATCTACCAAAATTATTAATTATATGTGTTATTAATGTTATACTTTAATATAACAAACAAAACTTTATATATAAAAGTTCTATAGGTATATAAAGTTTTGTTTTACTTGGGTTAATAACGGTCAAATTCCAACCATTGCGACGAGAATCTATTAATGATTATACAACTATTAATCCTTTTCAATTTATTATAAAATTGTATTCTTTAAAAAAGAAACATTTCAGGATAGAACAATAATTTAATTCTAAACCAAGAAACAAAGATAGAGATAAAGCGCTTATATCTCAGCGTCGTGAATATTAATATAACCATTAGACACGATCCTATGTAACCCGAGCCTTGTTTAATCAGTGCTATCGGATAGCAGGCTATCATATGCATATCGCAGTCAGTCACAGTGCAGGTACGTCGCCACCCACGTAGAACGAGGCCTGGTCCCGCGGGGCGCCAAGGCCACTTCACAATGGATCCCTCGCGCACTTCTTATTGCCCACCAATACTATTCAATCTCACTATCTGTTTTATATGGAACTAGTTTCCTGCGGCCCTCGCATGCACCGTGAGGGAATTTGCAATTATTATTATGCGCTCGGCAGGATTCTTTCATATGCGCTTAGGCTCGGCTTATGCTTTCTCTGCTCTCTAAGCCGATACGTAAAATGCGGTTATTTACGCTATAAATTAGGACTACGAGGATTATTTTATATAAATATTGGCTACGGAAGATATGTTTCAATTCGTAGCTATAATTTAATGGGCAATGACAACATATAACGATGTAGACCAAGAATCATGACGAATATAAGACGTTTTAACGTTGTAGAGCAACTACAAAATCGGGTCTTAATTTAATCTAGTTTTAAGGTAACTGATGATACCTAGTTATAACACAACTAGGTACCTACTAACGTTATAGTAGATAGGTTGTGCAATTCTAACAATACAAGTGCGAGATTTTTCCTGCTACTATCATATAGGTAATTTACTATGTTGCTGGATCCATTAACAAAAATCAGACCACACAATCGCGAACGGAAATTTATGCTATCCATTATAACGGCTTGGAATGCAATAGGTAGGGCTACTCAGCGGTGCGTTTATTACCATAATCCTATGTTAAACAACTTCTATAGTTCGCAACTTTGCTACGGTCTCGAAATATTTTATCTGAAGAATAGGTCCTGTTACATAGTTGGGGAGTGGAATATAGTTATCCTGTGAGTGGTAAAATATTTAATGCTTATGAGACTTGTGTCAAATGGTATGTTGGTATGGTATGTATGAAAGACAAAAGGTGAAATAATAGTTGTTATATGTATTAGGTATCTTATGCGATTCATAGATCTTTTAAAAGAACGTCATTGAATATATTGTCCCTGATTGGTGACACTATTATCGTTTTTTATAATATATATAAGTCAATATTAGTTTTACCACCTTCGTTCTGATCATCTGATCACAATTGATCTGATCATGATTGATAATAATGATCGGAATACCTAAATTATGCTGACTTGTGCTCATTTAGCCTCGATATTGTATTTCCCAAATATATCACAGGATCGAAATATCAATATGATTCTGTTTGAAAGTAAAGTAATAACTGATAAAGCAGCTACCTTGTTCATGTAAATAATTCGTACAACAGATGCATACTGTGGTGCGGTGTCAGAGTTCAACTTTGCAATGTGCCGTGAATTGGTGCCCTGCAACCGTATCACTGCAACAACCGTATCTCGATTACTATATTATGTACTAACCTATTATTTGATTCAAATGTTATACTTTGAATATTATACGAACAAAACAGGTATCTTGAAGCTTATCTTAAATATTTTAATCCTTTTATGCCTGCACAGTTCTCTGAACATCTACTTAAGTCGCGGCAGTCTATGATATACGCCTGTGGATTATTTTTCAATGAAATAATAAAAGCTTTTTATACCCATATTGATCCACTAGGAATTTTTCACTACGAGTTCTGTTCTGAACTCTAAAGTCATCATTTAGATATCTCTGTCCGGGTGGGGTCGAACCCGGAACTCGTTGTGTGTCAGTGTCATGGGCAAGGTGATCGCTCCGTCACTTAGCTCGTTAATATTACCTCTATCCTAAGTTACATAAGATTCACAATTCATATTTGAAAAACCAATGCTAATCCTTATAAAGTAGTCGTAACTTTTAGAGAAAGCCGTGTAAAAATAGTTTTATCCGCTTAAAGACCTTCAGGATAGCAACTTATCTGTGACGGAGCTTAGATAAGACCCAATCCAATTTGGGGTTAGTTTTAGATCGTTGCGCCGTAGTAATAGTATCTACCATTAAATAGGCTGCTATTTTTGTAACAAAAAAAAAAGGAACGAAAACAAGATTATATGGCCAAAGGCTATTATTGACGATTTAAATAAGTAGGATATATTCATAGTAGGTATTTATAAAAGTAATAGGTACAAAAATTAATGAAAATATACGTGCCATACCAGTGTTTATTAAGTTTTCGATAACCTATTAAACCTATTTTATAAGGTTTCTTTCGCTTAGACTTATTAAAGAAATTTTGTTCGACCATCCCTCTTAGTAACTGCGAATGGAACCTATAATTTCTCCTCGTTAATTAGAAATCGAAATACGTTTGGTCACGGCATGACACGATCGCTAAGCACGACTCTGCTAGCGACAATAAGTCACTCGCAGCGAAGATTGTTTTGTCTCGATATCGTTTAATTGACTTTTAGATATTAATTTTCAGTAGTTCGTTTGTGTAGTAAAGTAGCTATTGTTCTTTTCTATCGAAAGAGGTAAGCAATATTCCATAGTTCTATATATATATATATATATATATGTATGTTGAATTTTAATTATATAGTTAAAATAAGTTATATCTTCGATATATTTGCGATTTCAACATATTGCGTTATTTACAATAATATTCATAAGTTTTAAAATGTTCACCTTTACAATATTTTAGGAACTTAAGGACTTATTTTAGCTTGAAAGAATTTGTATAAAATAACTTCTAATTAGCGTGTAACCTTAATTTTTTACTCGTTTATAATTGAAGTAAAATTAAAATATATGAAATTGGCGATGATGTGTGTACAAGTCTTATACACTTTTTGATTTATTTTGAGCTTTTTGAACTTTTGCATTTAGAGCACTTATTTGCCAAATTTCCTTTGCTTAGTATCTCCGATTTCATAAATTTAATATACCACGGTATTTTATGAGTAGAGCGTAACATACAAGACA
>MOOZ01001055.1:405508-422354 GCA_002930495.1 Cecropterus lyciades
TTGATTTATTTCGAGCTTTTTGAACTTTCGCATTTAGAGCACTTATTTGCCAAATTTCCTTTGCTTAGTATCTCCGATTTCATAAATTTAATATACCACGGTATTTTATGAGTAGAGCGTAACATACAAAACATTATCAATACTCCTATAAAACCTTAACTTTAACTGTCTCTTTGTTTATTTTATTCAATATAACTGCAGCTAAGCCGAGTATTCTGCATAAGTAATATAACCCGCCATGTAATTTTACGAGCCCATAACCATGAGCATTCGCAGGTGCATTCGTGAGCTTCCAGCCGGCTATACCATATTCTGGTGTAAGCTCGTTACATACATATGTCATCTTACATACTATTCTATTTAATAATCTGCACCTTTACCGAGTCTATGCCGTAAGTAATCGTGTGGGTTTTATGAGCCATAACAGAGCGTTCATACAGGTGCTTTTCTAACTTCCAGATCGAAGTAGCACAGTATCTGGTGTAAACTCGGTATAAATACGCTTTGGACTTATTATTTTAGTCAATTAAACTGCATCTTTACTCTGCGATATAGCTAATTTTAACTACCAAGTTTGAACCTTAACAGGTAGTAATCGTGGACATGGATTCTTATCTTCCAGCTTGAAATAGACCACTTTTGTGGTCTACATCAACTTGTTATTTTTAAGCTTTTATTTCTGATTTTTCATTCTCTTTTGCTACTCCAATCTATAGGATTGGAGTATCAGATACTTTGATTCTAGACATAAGTTTAATATATTTAATGAAACAACAAAATGAACAATCGTACATACTCGTGCCATTACTCGATAACCTGGGGGGCGTTGAATAATAGTCTCTTATTTGTCCGTTTCACATCTAAGTCGTGCTGTTCCGACGTGGTTACTAATCGCCGGGCCCACTGGCTTCGTCTAAGGAGACAATGATGATTGTATTTCATACACTTTGAAGGATTTCGTTGTTTAGGTAGAAAGATACGCACTGCTCATAATTAACGTCTCCATAATGATGAGAGCATGACAATAATTTTAGGGCATTGATAAAAGAAAACTGTTTTGTTTGGCCGTTGTCATTATCAGCCACATAAAATCTCAAGCTTTATGATAATGTGTTTGATACAAAAAAAATCAATAAGCCAATTATATTTTAGGCTTTATCGACCTCATCAATTGATGGTATCAGATATTTACATTCCCTATCTTATATATGCTAAGCTTTCTCTATTGCAGCACGTACATACATGTTTCGTAATCACAAATGAAAATCTTACGAAGTGACTTGTATATTATATACTTGTATAAGTTAGTTTTAATTTAATACGATAAAATGTATTAATTTTCTTATTTATTTTTTTTGTTACAGCGGAGGGAAGCCTGTCTGATTTTGCATTGCGCAAAATTCATTACACGGCGAATCATTCCCCTAGGAAAGGCCTATTCACACCGGATACGAGGTAAAATCACCTACTTATACTATACATTTTTGATAAGTTAATAACACAGTAATCAAACGAACCAAACTACTATTCAGACTAGGTTCGCGAATACTGAGAACTTAGCAAAAAACAGTCAGTAAGAACAAAAATAATTAGCACTATTAACTATACTGGCAAAGATATAGTACTTTACAAGATGATACTATTTTAATTAGTTTCTTCGCACAACTGCGCTTTTTGTTACGAGGCCATTATAATTAGGAGAACACATTACTTTAGTTGCTTAACTCATTGCAGGCAGTTCTTTTTGTTGCAATAATTATGGCCAGAAGCCAATTTAGGTTTCTGTCCGTATGAATATACAAACATGTTTTTAATGAAATATCTCTTAGAGTGCTGTTTATTGTCTAAACGAACCTCAATTTAAAACAATCGGTTCATAAAAACTCTTTTGAAATATTCCAGGCCCGTTTGTTTACGCAATTTGTATGAGAGAGCATCGACGGACAAACACTGTGGCTCGATTCTCGACCAACTTCGCAAAGACTCTCAACACTCACCGTACCTGCTGTGCACGCCCGTGCTGAGTTCTAAAAGGAGACGCGTATATCATAAAGTTGATGTCGAAGTAGAGACACATATCGTAAGTATACAATAATTCGTAAGTGAGCATGTAAAAAGAAGTAAGTAAGTAATGTAGTTTCAAAGAGTATTGCTACGATGTAGTAAAGAAGACCCTATTTTGTGTTTTAATTTTCTAACTGGAAGATTTGATTGACCCTTTTTCTACGACATGCGAAAGTAAAAGCAACTTCTTTCTTAAATACATTGCAAGTATATTAAACTGCCTTATACTGAACTTTTCAGCCGTCAGTAGTAGAACACCTGAGAAAATGGACGTCGAGAGAAGCGATAGGCGAAGTGACAACATTCCCGGATGCGTCGATGCGTATCGCGAGCAGCGTGACGCTCACTCCAGACGAACTGTCCGAGTGCGGTTCAGGCGACGATGAACCAATTGACCACAGGCTGCCAAGTCCAGAAGAACAACTGCGAGTTATTGCCTCTAAGTAAGGACGTTAACAAATGCTTCAAACGCTCACCGCATGTATTGCAAGCGATAGATATTAATGCTTTGATTCTCTTAATGATACCACACGTAATTTGATAGAAAAAAACGTTATACTTTGCAATTATTGTGAGTTGGACATTTTCGTAATGCATATACTTTCGTACTAACTCTGAAGAAGTATTGAAAGTACACAATTTCGCCTCGTTTATTAGTGGTAAAGTTGAGATGGTTAGAGCCTCATATCATTGTGTTGGATCTAATTTTTCTGACTTCTACAAAAATGTTTTATTGGGAATATTCACTTTGAATTCACCAAGGATTATACCTATTTGTCTGTTTTGTTTGTGCAGATTTCCCCCTGAAGTTGTGGCGATAGACACGTCAGGGAAGTTCTTCGATAGAATGTGCACTTCTCGAAAATCTCTTCACATAGAAACCGGCACCGTAGAAACGGACACAATCAAAAGAAGGACGCGGACAAGAAAACCGCGGGGTAAAAGACGAAACACCATTTCGGGCACTGATCAGAAAGAGCTTAGAGAGGCTATAGCTGGGTAAGCTTCTAGTTTGCACTGTACACAAAGACTACATTATCTACTTTTACTATATTACCATTTCTTCTTATTTCATAATATTCCTATTTTTTATTTTTGTTTCGTAGATAATGTAATCTTACAGACAATTAACTATGATAACCATAAAGCACAGTACTGTGTGGTGAGCTTAAAATGTGCATAAAAACTTAGCACACATTTTAATTAACCTGTTCATATTACTATCTCTTGCTTCTGTGAATACATTTTTGTTACTGATTGTCATTGTTCAGTTCATCCCGCGAATCGTTCTTCGAATGAGAAACAATGACGATCAATTTTTTGTGCACTTGAACACTAATAGTGCCATTTGTTCATTAGCTTTATAATTACTGACATCTTGAAATAATTCCGCTGTAACAAGACTAAGCGAAATTATTTTAAGATTATCTACATAGTTCTGCCCTTAGCGTGTGACTAATGCTTTGCTTGGTTTGTTCTATCATAGCGATACATCAAATGCTGTGGCTTCTGAAGAAATCGAAGAAAACACTGTCATCAGATCTCGGTCTAGCGACTTACTTAAGAAAAGCCCTATCGATCCTGTAACTAAGAAAAGCCATTTCAACAGTCTCAAGCAATGGGGCAAAAATAGACTAAAAATGATTGGTAGATCACCCAGCGCCAGTAGAGACAGCTTTAAAGACACTTCAAAAACTGATAAAAACAAAGAATCTATGTCTCCTACAAAAGTAGAAGAACCTCAGGTTCAGGAAGCAGTCACGATGCGTAAAAAACGTCCTGGAGAAGAAGACCGGAGAACACATCAAAGATGTGCATCATATTCCTCATCAGAGAAAAGTATAGGAGTTCCCGCTAGCGTACCAACCACTGCGACAATTAACGGAGGAGTAAAGTTACGAAGTACATCAGCTCACAGACGTTCGAGGCGATCTGGTGTTGGAAAAGATGAACCACACTCGTCAAGCGGCAACTGGTCAGCTAGTTCAGAATCTGGAAGGACAAGTATTGGTTCCGAAATTACCACCACAACAGTACCTCCTAAAAGTACAACTTCAGCTGCAACATCTAATAATTCTCTTAACTTCCATCATGGACCGCCAAGTTCAATAATTAGTCGAAGAAGATTCCTTAATACTTCAGGTTCTGGTAGCGTTACAAGCGAAGGTACTCTTACGCCAGATATAATTCATGACTTGCATGAAGATTTAGAAACTAGTTCAGAATTCTCTTGTGACACAGAGGGTTATTATACGTCTTTTCATATGGATTCTGGGTTAAAAACTTTAAAAGAAGAAGAAGTTTCACCAAGTACTCCATTGCACACAAGCACTGCTTTATCAAGTTCATCTAATAGTCAAAATTTGACGGCTGAAAACGAATATGAACTGTTTGGTAAAGGCTCTACAAGCACAACCACAAGTTCAGCCGGAACTGTGTGTACCACATTGATGGCAGCGGGAAGTGATAGATCGCTTGTGATTGGTCCGACGGTCCCGGAACGTAAAAGCTCTTTAACTAAAATCAACAGAAGCCGAGGAAATAGCATACATAGTGCAAATGCTAGCTTAGATAGGAGTTCCAGTTCTTCTTTTACTAGATCGCCCTTCAGTAGCCTAAGGTATAATCCAGCACGCCAATACCCTGATAAACAAATCTACAACCATTCGTCACCCGAAATTCGTGAGGTGTCTTCTGCAACAATAACCATTACAAGAAATGTAGGTAACCACAGAGAAATAACGGCTGTAGCAGAGGTTCATACTGAAACAGAACTCGAGAGTGCAAAGAAAAGTACTGGTACTAGTTCTCCAGATTCAGGCCACAACACATCAAGTTCTCCTATTGAAGATTCGGTATCCAGTGCGCACGGGAAAAATAGCTTGTCAGAACAAGATTACTCTGAGTCATCAGACCTTGAAGGCACTGACCGAATTGAGCGACTAAGGTACAAAACGACGATAAACAGTTCAAGAATACCATCGATGTGTGTCATTACGCCAACTAATTCAGACGACGAAAGTGAAAACAGTAATAAAGATACTGAGACTGGTAAAAAGCAAAATTCTGAAAAGTTATCTGGAACCAAAATGAAAACATTAAGCCGACCGAAGTTAGATTTACCAACAGAAGAAAAACAGAAAGAATCTAAAATAAATGATGTTCCCAAGCCAAGTGGTAAAACGCAGAATCAATTAAAAACCTCCTTACAACCGTTCAATAGTTTAATGTGCAAACTAAAAGGAGTTCTACCTAATAAATTATCAAGCAAAAAGTCGCCAATTTCGAAAGAACCTGAAACAGTCGAAGATTTCTATGATACCGGTGACTATGTTACAATAGCAGACGTTAAAAATAATAATCAGAAAATGAACTTAAATAGAGGTACTTACGCCAACAACGACATTGTTAGAAAAAACTTACAAGCAGTGTTATCTGGAAAACTACCTGAAACAGAATATGTATCTCTTAATGAGTTACCTAATTGCCTAAATGAAAGCAGGGACTTCATAGAACATGGTTTAGAAGAAAAACCTTCTGTGGCTTTAGACGAACTACAAAGAAAAGGTGCAAAAGTCACATTGGATTCCCACGGACAAGTAATATATTCATCGGATACACTAAAAAGGAGAAAAGGAGCACATACCACCTTTGAACCTGGTCCATTTGTTCAAGAAATTTGTCCAACGACTTCAGTTATTCAACGAGAAAACGCGGATGTTGTAAAAATTACAGATGAAACTGATTTCCCATATGAACCACCCCCACCAACTAGTAAACCCACATCACCGCAGTTAGGCAAAATGATAATAAAAGCTCCAATAGAACCCCACGGACCCGTTACTACCGAATTTGTGACTCTACCACCGCCTAAACCAAGTATGATAATAACAGCAACGCCTGTCACTGAAACACCGGCTGTATCCAATAGTCAACCTGCAACTACTGCAAAAAGTAATCACGATTTACCGCGAATTGTAGAGGCTATAACAAGGACGGGGGCTTATGTAAATATTCATGATGCAGAGGGTGTCAGCTTATCTCCATCGAAAGATGATACAACAGGTAAGACACAAATTCACATAGCGCCCGTTATGAACTACGTCTCGAATAGTCCAGATCACGTCGATTCAACTTTAAATGTTCATGAAAATATTATTCCATTTGTTCCTAATTTTCAAACTCCCATTATGTTAAGAGATAAATGCCAACATAATTTTAATAAATCAGGCAGTAGGAAGGTTGCTGAAGTTATGAAAATGTTTACGAATAAAAATAATAAGGAAACAAAACGAGAAATATTAAATTGTAATGATGTTTCTGATGATATCAATGAAAACACTCCTGTCAATAAAATTAAACGCAGTGATAGTTACAAACTTGCTAATTCTCCTTTGATGCCTATTAAGAAGTTACTTAAATTAGAAAGTTTTGGCACTAATGCTAAAAAAGGTGATTCGTTTGAAATGATTCAAGCCGAAATCACTGCAGACTTACTTCGCGAACAAATAAATTATCCAGCAACCGTATCTCCGAAACTTAGCCACCGTAGCATGTTTGATGATTATAAATCTTGTGAATGTATAAATAACAACAGTACATTTGTAGACGATAAATTTGTATCAGAATTATCCAATTTGACATTCAGCCCTTTTACTACTCCCGTGCCAAAACGAAATTCTGTAGCATTTATACCAGACAATAGAGATAATTCCTTAGATATGTTAACAGCCATTTTAGATTCCGATCCTGATGACATTTGTATTATACATTCCCCGTCTAGCTATCCTTTTTCACCTTCTAAAGTAACTATACCTATTGATGGTTCTATGCATAGGGCTAAGATTCTATCACTATCTGAATCCGACCATGCAACTGAAATTTGGTAAAGAATTTAAAAAAATCGTTACCTATTTACACCTACATATATTACGCTTACTTAGTTATTAGGACTGAATCATTAGATCTATGTATATGTAATTTTACTTAAATAATAATCAATTATTTTAATATGGAAATAATCCGTCCTTAAATAATTCTTTCTTGAAATCGTCTTCCTTATACACTCACTTGTTACTTCTGTGATAAATAATTGTTTACTAAGGTATAAGGTATTATTCGTTTCACATTTTAATATAAAACACATATAATTATATACATGGAGTAATTGACTTTATTTACAATGTTTTTGTAAGAAACAATAAATGCATGGTGGCTTCTTTCACCGCAGCGTGCACAGCTTCCAGGTTTATGTTTTTGTGTGTAAGTGCATGGTGTGATATTCTCGTATGTTTATACGTGTGTTGTAAATAATATCATAATAGAAAAATTGTGAATTAACGCACTTATTTCATTTAATCACTCCTTCGGCTCACATCCTCTTTCTACTCATTACTACTTTGCACCAAATAAAATTGAAGAAACAAGTTCTGTTGCGTTCAATAACTAATACAGAATTACGTAGTATCTCTTCATGAGGAACTAAATAAATCTGAAATTAGTTTACAAATGCCAAGTAACATGTAAACAAAACAGAACTCATTTCTCGAATTGTAAAGTCATGATAAATGACATTTTGTAAATACAAGACTGATTTTTTGGGAAACAGTACTAAAACCAACGCTCTCAACTCACTTGCAATTGAAGATCATTTTAGTCTTCAATGATCACACATAACATCACTAATTCTAAATAACCTTCTGTAATAATTGTTAAAGGTTTAAGAGTATAGTCACGTCATGTTTTAAGTTAAGCCCTTTAGAGTTCCTTTTAAACACTCATGAACTCATCAAACACCGCTTTGCACAGTGATCGAGAATGCTTCCAAACGTTGCGACTTTGTTAACGCGAAGTTCTTCGAAGGTAAAGTTTTTGTTGCTTTTAAGCATGATCTACAAATTATGCACGAAAATGTTACTCATACTACTAACTTTAAACTCTAATATCAAATCGTTACTAACAAAGTTGCATCTAAAACTAATACGACGAATACTGAATGTGGCCTCATTTTTTATTATGTATTTTATTCACTACTCATTCAATTTTCGACATCCCTTGAGAATGGTTTTGTTTAGTTTTAAGTTTTTGCTAACATTTTATAATAACAGTGGTACCTTCATCAATTGTATTTTGTTCATCTCCATGAGTGATTGATCAATTTATGGATATAACACCATGCACTTTGAAATTTTATACTTACCTATGTATAATTTGTATAATGCAAACGTACTATAATTAATAGACCTAACATCACTGCTACAATGCAGCACTATATAATTGAGAGCAAATGTAAATAGCCTTTGCACAGATTATTACCTGGCTATAAGCTTAATTTGGTATTATAGCGTTATTATGGTTACTGTTTAATCATTATTATTACATTTCAAGTATTATATCAAAAAATATCTGGTATCCTTTGTAAAAGATTTTTATAATTGAGATTAAATGAAAAATATAAAACAATTAAATTGCCAGTTTTAGTATAGGCAATACAATATTTTCATTTTTTTTTTACAAAGGTTACAAAAATTAGACTTATATTGTATAACTATGTACTATACTTCTTGCCTGCCATTACGTATATATTTACAAAATACTTATGTAAACATTCAAGTAGAATTGGGGTATCTAAAATATTAACATTTGGTTAGCTCAAATTACATTAAAAAAATTAAAGCCTGTGTATCTTAATCTTTCAGGCCATCGACATTCCGGTGCTGACAAACTCTACATTAATGTACAGCAAAACAAAACTCCTGAACATCAAATTAAGTCAAGTCCAACAATCGATCTGAATACAATAAATCCCTCTTTACATCGATATCACACTGCTCATTTGCGTGGCAGGCACGGTGTTATAGACTACGACAATTCACAATATAATGTACAAAAAGAATTACCAAAATATTGGACTCTTCCAAAGAGATCATTGTATGATTCTAACGGACCTAAACAAGCAGTTTCAAATCAGAGAATACCTAACTATCCAATCAGAAACATTGGATTGCCTGCTGCCACCAGTAATGAAGAATCAATAAGGATATCACCGATAGATCCTCGTGCATCAGGCCAATTCAAATCATCTACACCCACAAGTAAAGAAAACACCGTTGATCTTAGCTCTAAGTTGTTGTCCCCGGTTAAATCGACCATGACCAATGAAGAACTGTATGCAGTTATCCATAAAAGTAAAAAGAAATTAAATATCAAAGAGACACCTGAAAGAGCCGAATCTCCAGCGTTATCCTCGATTAGCCTGTCGCCAGTGAGCTCCGAGGTATCTTTATATAAACGTCAACCAGAAACTGGATACTTCGGAGATCCTAAGACTAGAGCAAGCTGGTCGCCCATGGATAAAGCTTTCGCAGGTGGGACATTTGGGGTACAAAAAACGGAGACCACATGTGCAGATCGATTTGGTCCAATTCCCCAGACATCAAGACTCGACTTTAAAAAACTGTTGCTGCAGCACAGTGTGAAACTTAACACACTCCATCCACAAAACAAATCCAATAAGCTCTCAGCCGTAGAACAACTAAAATTGTCAAAAGAAAAATCTCAACTACCGAGTACGCCAGTAGGGAATAGATCACAAGTTAATATACTTGATCTTAGCGGGTCACCGAAAACATACACAAATAGAAAATCCATTAAAAGTACCAATCAACCAGCATCACCTGGAAGAACAAGTGCACTTATTAAAGAACATAAAAACACTCCAAAAATATTACTGTCCCCAAAATCTCAATGGAGATTTTCAAGTCCTAGGTCGGACGTATTATCCACACCCATACCTGAAGCTAATAATGAAGAAGAAAATTCAAACAGTTCGGGAGAAAAGCATGAAGGTTCTTCTCCCGCTGACCCACCGTCTAAAACAGTTCCTATTATTACTAATCAACATTTCGGAGCACGTAGAAATTTAATACCAATAACTGAACATAATTTAGAAGTTGAACATGACTCCGAATCTGTCGATCAAGGCGTGTTTCCTCTGGAAGCAGAATATTCTAAATCACATGGATTATCAAGGTCTGAAATACTACAAGCGAAACGAGCTGAATTTTTTAATGTTGCACCCGAAACGTCGCCGCCGAGATTTTCATCTTTTAAAAGTCAACCAAACAACCCCGCAAACACAAGAAATCAAACCTCACCAGAAAGAGGAAAAACATCGCCTACTACATTGGAAACGGCATTATGATAAATAAAATTTTAATTCATATTAAAGCGGTGCTTTAGACATTCTTTCATAAAATGATCATGTGTAACAATAAAACAATGAAATTGATAGAAGCTTTAATCTAGTCTTTTCTCGCTTAAAGTGCCATTTTTGTTGGCATCCATTTATTTCAAACCAGTGTTTGATACTTATAGAAATGGTATTTTGAGCATTTTTTTTTCTCTTCACGCTCTAATGGGGCCAATCTTCATTTTAATTTTATGATATTAGTTTAAAACTTGGATAGTTACAAACTAGCGTAAGTATTTATTGAGTACATAAAGGTACTATGTAAGTAGTGTTTTGAATTTTTCAAAGTTTTTAAGTTATTTGGAATACAATTTTAATTAAATGTGTTGAAGAATATTTTGAGTATTATTTTATCAAATAACCTAATACGTAGTCCCATGCAGTTGGTCTACGTACTTATTATGCGGGTATGGTGTCCAGAGATCCTTGAAAAAACAAGTATATTTATAAAGATATTCAGAGCAAAAAATAGCTTTTAAAGTCGTTATGAACTATCCCGTCCAAATTCCCTGATAGAGACTTAATATTTTTACATTATCCAAATTTAAGAAATAATATTGAATTGGCACACTAAGAGACTTCTAAGAACAAATTAAGATAGCTGAATCATTAACGGCTTAGAATTGAGGGCTACCCTTTTTGTTATGATATAACAAACATATTATATAATTATAAGCATAAGAAAACACCAAAATCATTTATTGGTCTCTTTCGTACATAATATAATTTTTATCATAGACTTTAATTTTACTAGCTATGAAAGTATGACAAACTGTCATACATTTGTCAACGTCATTTTAGTCTTAGATTTTTGACGGTTTTGTTATCCACTTACAATAAACAAATATTTTAATCGTTACATTATTTGAAAATGTTCTATTATTTGAACCGAAGACAATTTACATGATTAATCTTACTCCCACGTAAGATTTAGAAACGGTTTAATGTCAATGAATACTGAACGGTGCTCACTCAAGCTTAGAATATTTACCTTAGTAGTGAATACTGCAGATTTCATAAACGAGAGAGCTACACCAACTTTAGGGATGTCACATGCCCTCATTGCGCCGATCGCTATTTTTACAACATATATTTTCCTTGGTATATTTGTAATTGGAGGACTAAATAAGCAGCACCCATCCTGGTTCCTGCAGATTTATGCACTCCTCGTTTGCTCTTCGATTCAAATATCTTTATCTTTCACCGTGTTTAAAAATCTAAAAACAGTTGATTCTTATAAGAAAAACGCAGCATGGATTTTGAACGGAATACTGCCCATGATAATTGCAATAATATTGTTCGGAGATCTTGTTGCTGTAACGTTTTCGGTCCGCCCAGTTATACTGCCTCCTTCAACAATATCAAGCGCGAGAACAGATTCGCGGGCAGAAATTCCGACAACAGAAATACAAAACAATATTTCCAAATAATTATTATAATATATATTAAAACCAAAGTCTGTATCAAGAAAGCAAAATACAAGTGAGATGTGATAAACAAATAAAACCCTATCGTTAAAAACGTTCATATATGGACAAGTCTTATGGTGAATACAATATATGATTCTACTTTACAAAATAGATAAACAATATTTCTGTATTTTATAGATTTTAATATTTACATATTTTAGTATTTTCTGAATGTGTATTATTGACTAACCCATTTAAAGTACAATCGCCTACAATAGGTCATGTAGAAATAAATTATATGTCTACAAACAGACAGAAGAGACAGAATTAAACAATATACAGAATTAAATAATATACTAGGCACCTCTAGCTGTATAAAATTCTTTATGAATCCTGCAGGCCTGAAGGTATACAGACAGATAAATTTAGTATCTAAACAGTGAATAAAACAAACTCATATATTTCTAATTTGGTCTGTATTCTAATCTTGTATCTCTGGTCTAATACATAATATTGGCCATTTTTTTACTATTACTGATACTTTAAAAAATCTTTTTTTGTTTTGCAAGAACAAAAGGTAGAATTGTAAAAAAGTATATCAGACAATTTTAGATTTGTCTTAAGCATACAAAATGAAGTATCTTGTTTAAATTGTGTGGCTAAGCCATACAGGTTATGCAGTTCAGAATATTAAATTTTATTCAAAACAATTAAAAAAATTATAGTCACAGGTCATAATATTTTTTACCCGACAACGTCACAAGGAGGGAAATGTTTATCGAGCATATATATATGTATGGCCATTTCTTTGGCATGCTCTACTCCAAACAATTCTGATGTATCATTTTAATTTTATGTGCAACATAGGCTATATAATTTTTAAAATATGGCACCTGAAAGCAAACAAAGGGGTGGGGGGGAGAGGGATGATATTTCATAACAATGTGGGTATCAAGTAAAAGCTGTTAAATAGATCATTACAATTGTTTTCATAAAATTTCTTGTTGAAAAGATATTTCTGATATAAACTAGCATATTAAATTAAACAACCAATAAAATACAATTAACTATTTAATGTACAAAACGATGCATACAATATGATACAATTGTTTTAATGTCCAGACACATCATTCAAATCTAAAAACTTGATTTATCAGTCAATAATCACATTTGATCTTCGGTCTGTATGCACTATTTGTTCATAGGTGGTCCATTCATTAGAGGCGGACGCATTTGACCCATGGGTCCCATAGGACCCATTGGTCCCATGATAGGGCCCATCATAGGTGGTCGCATTCCCATCATTGGGGGCATAGGACCATGTGGTCCCATCATCATCGGCGGTGCCATTGGTCCACCAGGCCCCATCGTGGGCGGCGGTAACATACCAGGCGGGCCACCGGGTGTCGGAACTGGAGGCCTCGGACCACCCGGTCCCATAACAGAATGTTCCCAAGGAGGAGGAATGGCTGCCCCTTTGTTACCAAATGGATTTTGTGCAATTTTTCCCGCTTTAAATGCTGCCGTAGTAGCGTCGATGAGGTGTTGAGCTTGTTCTTCCATCCATTTTTGGTAGTAAAACTTCACGTTGTCTTTATGTTTCCGTCCCGTACAATGAGTTTTTCTCACACTTGGAGAATCATGAGTTAAGTATGTGTCACAATAATCACAGTAATACTTGGGCATTTTTGTTTCAATTAAAAGTTTTTGAACTGAAATAATATTTGGAAGTACTGTAAATGTCAATCAATTGTCGGATGTCAAGTCAGGGTTATACAGTCAGAACAACGCTATTAATATTTAAAGTAATTTTGCGGCTTTGGCTTGGCGTCTTTAAGCCTAACTTTCCTAATTCGCGGCCATCTTTTTTTAAATCAACTTCAGATGTATAGATAGCAAAAATATTCACGTGTTGACTAAAGACAAAATAAGTTACATTTACATGCAGTTGATTTAAAGTTTATAGTTCCATATTAAAGTGGCGAAAAATATCGACTTTAAAATTACTTAACAATTGATTAAGTTTAATTAATTGCAACAGAATTTTAAAAGATTAAAATGGTATTACCTCTACCATTGCCTTCCTAAACTTATTGACTTTGACAATATTTTGACGTATCTAACATTAATTTTGCGCATGCGCATGGCGCGCTGCGCTACGATTTTCACGTTTTCTATTTGACGCGTGCACGTTTATTTTGTAATTGATTTTGCGTGGTTGTTTTTTTTTGTAATACCAGGCAATACCATTTCAGATTACTGTTTTTATTACATGTAATGTATATTATTATCTAACAGTAAATAAAAATGCCGGAAATGAAATACATATTAGTAACTGGGGGAGTAATAAGTGGCGTTGGAAAAGGTGTCATTGCAAGTTCTTTTGGCACAATTCTAAAAAGTTGTGGAATCGATGTGACTTCAATAAAAATTGATCCATATATCAATATAGATGCTGGAACCTTTTCACCTTACGAGCACGGTAAATGGGTTGATTGGCAAAGCCTTTATTTTGACCCGCGTGGTGGCCGCAATGTGCCTCGAAATACATTGTCTATTTTTAATTTGTAGGTGAAGTTTACGTGTTAGATGACGGGGGCGAAGTTGACCTTGATCTTGGGAACTACGAGCGCTTCCTGGATATAACTCTTCATAGAGACAATAACATAACAACAGGGAAAATATATCAGCAGGTTATCGAACGCGAGCGCCGAGGCGATTATCTTGGAAAAACCGTCCAGGGTGAGTAAAACCTTATTTATATCTGTGACCAGTAGTATGAAAAACCTGTTTGTTTAAATAAAGCTCTTTGCCTTTCTACTCTAGCTTTAGAGAAAGTAATGCAGTCTTGTTTGCAAATTAGTGTGACCTGAATTTTATTCTAAATATAAAATGGTAATACAAAACTAAGAACATATATATTGTAGTGTCTTATGACATACAACTGCATTGATTCCTTTTCGAAATATATTTTATATGAATATTATAAATAACAAATTATGATATTTGTAAATGATAACTTGGTGATGATTTTTTTCTTTTGTGCTTTTGTAATACACTTTTATCCTGATTTTTACTAAGAAGTAGCTTTTGTCTATGACTCTACTTGCATAGGCCTCATTTACCACGTTCAAGAGTATCCTGTGCGTGAATCCAACTCATAAACACCCAAATTTTATCGAAAACTGATTAGAAGATTTTGTGAGCAAAATTATTATGAAATTTCCATCCATCTTCACGATATTTTGCGCTTTTAATATGAGATAGTTATTAAGAAGTAAGATCATCTCGATGGTCCCTATGTACATAAGGACATGTCAAAAATGGCAATATTTTTTAACTGCATATATGGCTTGAGATTTTCTATACGCTCATACCTATATTGGATTTTTCTAGAAGTGGTGTATTTTACTACATTTATTATTCCTATAAGAGAACTAGTATAAAATATAAAGCTATGTTGGAGAAACTCCAAAAAAAATGTTTAAAGCTGCTATATTTTCGGCAGTATGGCTACTTCGTTATTCGTATCCTTATTGGTATCCTAGTATGTTCTTACTCAGAATGCTAGGGTACGATTCCCTCGAGGTAAGATGGGAACTGTCCATTGTAATTGTAGTGTTGGAACCGTTACAAGCAGGTATTTGAAACTATCCCAGTATATGTATTATTATATTTGCTATATAACAGAAATATAAAAATAAAGGCAAGTCAAAAAATAAGTGGTGTCCTCATACAAAATGATTTAATACTAAAAAACCGGCCAATGGTGTGTTGCCAGTGGCGTGCGGCACCACAAAACAGAAGTAAATCTACATAAAATTGCTCCCGAGCAACACATAAACTTCGGCACCTTACGAATGCTGATTTTGTTATTTGTACATCCTGCTCCTTTCTCAACAATGAATTAAATGATTGTCATACTATAACCACAAACATTCTTCGTGCTAAACCAGTAACAGTATAAAAGTGAAGTACATACATGAGATTCAATGAATAAATAAGTACTTTATACAACTTGTTCGCTATAAGTTTGCCGCTGACAACTGTCACGTGTTTGGCATAGTCTCACTCACTCAGTTCTAGTTCCAGTGAGAAAACACTATACTGACGTCATTTGACAGCAACAGACTTTTGTTGTTTTGATGCGGTCAGCCCACCGTCGCCCCAGCCAATCAGCATCATGCTCTGGCGAATGGTACAAAATTATAAGCGGTAGCTACCTGCCTAGTTTTCTTTACAAAAAGGAATGACATCCCACCAAAAACATAAATGTAAAAAAGATTTTAAAGTAGGTTAGATTTGACTTGGCTAGATTTTATCAGAATTAATATTGAATAACTTCATAAAATGATTGATGTAATGAAAACTGGCCAAGTCAAATCTAACCTACTTAATATTGTCATATTATAAACAAGATTTGTGTAATCTTTATGTGATTTTCATAAAGTGAAAGTATAAGGAAGTTTCTATAAGCAATAAAAATATTTCAGTTATTCCACACATAACTGATGCTATACAAGAATGGGTTCAAAGAGTCGCACATATCCCAGTAACACCAGACAACAGTCCTCCAAGAGTATGTATAGTGGAGCTTGGAGGCACTATAGGAGATATAGAGGGGATGTCCTTTGTAGAGGCATTCAGACAATTTCAGTTTCGTGTGAAAAGAGAAAACTTCTGCTGTGCTCATGTTTCCTTAGTACCAATGGTAAGCATATTAATATAATATAAATTTATTCAACTTGCAAAATTAATATGCAAAATCGAATCAAAAGAGCTTATAAACACACTAAAATTATTAATAACGTATTTACTTAGATAGTTTTAACCTGTAATGAAAAAAATCTGTATCTGAAAGTGTGCTGAAATATATTTTATTTTCTTAACTGATAAAAATGCATGGTCACAAAATTATGATAAGAACTTATTTAAGCCGTAAAAAATGTGTCAATAAAAAATACATTCAGACTTCAATTGTCATGCTATGAAGCGATGTAACTATAGATTGGATTTACCCCAGGGTAATGTTAATTATTGGAAAATACATATGGTAGGTGTTATTTCCTATAATCAATTTTTATCCTAATAAGCTGCCAGCTATTCTGTGGTAAGTCATTAT
>MOOZ01001055.1:422944-448772 GCA_002930495.1 Cecropterus lyciades
AATGTGTCAATAAAAAATACATTCAGACTTCAATTGTCATGCTATGAAGCGATGTAACTATAGATTGGATTTACTCCAGGGTAATGTTAATTATTGGAAAATACATATGGTAGGTGTTATTTCCTATAATCAATTTTTATCCTAATAAGCTGCCAGCTATTCTGTGGTAAGTCATTATAGATTAAAAGCACTCTATTAATTAAAAAACAATTAATTTAATTAAAGTTCATTTTTTTCAATAGATTCATAATTAATGTGTTAAGAAATAATTATTTGAAAAAAACGCATTAAATTTGGGCATCAGACACATTCGTATAGACCTTATCTTTGCAGCCAAAGTCAACTGGAGAACCCAAAACAAAACCAACTCAGTCCTCAGTACGAGAGCTACGTGGATTAGGGTTATCACCTGATTTAATATTGTGCCGTTCAGAGAAACCAATTAATCATACTGTTAAAGAGAAGATCTCCAACTTTTGCCACGTTGGGCCGGAACAGGTAAGAATTTATTAAAAAAAAAACTACTAGAGTATTAAGACCTGTACCTAAAAGTTCAGATTATTAAATTGAAGTTGAACAGTTTATAACTTATTAATATTGTGCTTATCAGTTTCATATTAAATAAATATTGTAGATTGTATTACCTTCCTATAATAGTTGAAACATTATATTTTTAAACATTGTAGTTATGAAATAAGAGCCTTGTATTAATATACTATTACAGTATATCTCTTTGTTCTCAATACAAAGTAGATTAATAATCTATTTTATTTCCTGCATGACTGAAACAATTCAAGTATTATGTTATCACTGTAAGGTTTTTAAAGGGTATTGTTCAGTATTCAGCCCAATTGGTAGAGATAAGTATAAAATTTAAATTGAAAAAGTAATATTGATCATCAATAATTGTTAAAGACTGTCAAGTAACTGCAATCGTCTTCGGTTTAATTATAAAGTTTATATTGTGGCTGTCTGCCAATATTTCAGTAGCTATACTGCTGTATCCATCAGAACAAGAAGAGTTGTACCAAGTACCTCTCATCTTATACAGTGTTGATACTTTGTTAATGTTTTTTTTTGTTCTAGGTTATATGCATCCATGATCTGACGTCAGTGTACCACGTTCCTCTCCTCATGGAAGCACAAGGTGTTGTACAATACCTGAATGAAAGACTTCAACTCAACATATCAATGCCAAGGCCTAGCAGGTATTCGTAATTTCTACGTATAATTAGCAAAGGTATTTTTATTAGATTAAGGAGTAAAAAAAACAATAATAACAATTACAACGAATTTATACGCTTTAGCTATGATTATATATTTGTGTTCGAGTTTGGAGGGCATGATAAGGCAAACTTATAGAAATTAGGTGTTCTTATTTAGCCGGATAAAATAAATATAGCTGTAATGAACGAATGTAATTTAGACACATTATCTGTTTCATTTATTTATTTATTGATAACTAACAAAATCTATCAAAATAGACCGAAAAGAACATTACGCTACCCTATGTATTTCATAGGGTAGCTGATTGCAATGACATTTATAGACAAAGATAGCGTGCAAAAAGAAGTAACATTCTATATAACATATATTGTCAAAAAAATTCATATGATTTTCTTTTCTAACAGGTTTATGCAAAAGTGGAGGAATTTAGCAAAGCGAGTGGACAATTTACGTAGGGAAGTGAACATAGCTCTAGTAGGAAAGTACACGAAGCTAGAAGACAGTTATGCCAGTGTCACGAAGGCACTGCAACACGCGTGCATTGCTGCGAGTTGTAAGCTGAACTTGACTTACATAGAGGCCGTCTATTTAGAAAAGCAAACCAAGATTGACGACCCCGTGAGTTACCACAAGGCGTGGCAGGATTTATGCAAGAGCGAGTAAGTTTTAAACGTATTTGTAAAGTTAACCATAGTCAAACCAGTTTATGGGGTAACTGTTTGTATGTTGCCAATGATGTTTTACCTATGGCAAATTTTTAAATAAATGGAACTATTCAGTATCAATGTTATTTCGTAATCAGTACGTTCATCCTTATATCTGCATCCATTGTACTCTATTCCAGTAATAATATAAGAAAAAATACTGTAATTGACAATTTACAGTTCCCTCATAAGCCTATTCAGAAAAAATACATTGTGTTTCAGGAAAAAAATGAGTCATTACATTTTAATGCACGAATTTTCAGTATAACACTAAAACAAAAAAAATATGTGACTAATGGAGCTGAAGCCTGACTATATACATGTAGAGTATTTATTTTCTAGTAATTTAAATTATTTATTATGTATTTTCAGTGGTGTGATAGTACCGGGTGGATTCGGTCAAAGAGGTATGGAGGGTAAAATTGAGGCCTGTCAGTGGTGTCGAGAAACTCAAAAACCCATGTTAGGCATATGTTTAGGATTGCAAGCAGCTGTTATTGAGTTCTCTAGAAATGTCTTGGGATTGAAGGGTGCCAACACAACCGAGGTTAACCCGCAGTGTGATGATAAGCTCGTTATAGACATGCCTGAACATCACCCCGGAAACCTTGGCGGTACAATGAGGCTTGGGAAAAGGAAAACATTTTTGGAACCCAGTATAGTAGGTGAGTTTATCTTTTTTCATTTCATGCAGCTTGCGATTATATTAAGATAAGATGTAAAATATTATTAAGTTAAATGACTTTTTACAATAATTATTATTTACAGCCTATAAATAAGGAATTTTAGATACTTTGATTAATTTTATTTATACTTTCGTGCATACAACTTATTGGTATATTTTACATATTACATTGAATAGTGTACAAAATGTGTTACATAGTAGGAGATTAAACAATTTCCGTACACAAAATAAGTACACTTAAACATATGTAGTATCAATAGCATTTGTTACACTTCTGAAAGACAGATTGAGTGTAGAGTATTAATAAACTACTGAAGACATAAAACGACACAATATTGTGCTTAGTTTCAAATGCTTTTTATATAAGATTTTTATGCATTTGTTGGCAATATTTTATCATACTGATACGAATATGTGTATATTTATTGCAATTAAACATAATAGTTTGTTTTTACAAAAATAAATAAATCCAATCAACTATTATCGGCTTTTATAAACTGGCGCAACGTTTACGGTGATTAGAATTTAAAAACAACTGATCAAATGCCCCAACATGTAAGGTGCTTATTTTTATTATCGACTGGAAATACTTTACCGCACTTTAAAACGAATGCGGTTTTCATATTTGCGTCGATACTTACTATTAGACATGACAAGATTGACAAACCAAACAAACGCATGATCAGATTTGTTTATGATTAAGAAATAAAATCATAAAATTTTGAATCAAATGTATGGTACCTACTGTGGCTGACTTATTAAATTCCAATTCCATTCCAATTCAAATTTTCTCAATTTCTATGACCGATATAAGATTGAAGTAGCAAATGAGCATGCATCCCACGTGATGGTAAGTGATTACTCCCGTCCATGAACATCTCTAAGCAACTTCATATAGATCAGTAGTTCTAACTGAAATCCATCACAGCTATGTTGCTACTCTGGAGGACTAAGGTCATCTCATGTAAAAAATGTGCCGGCAACCACTCCTCACCACTTACTTCGAAGCGCAAGAAATACTTCAAGGTTGAAATAGGTATGGCAGTGGTGCGTTTTCGGTTGAACCATACTCGTTCTACCTTGAGTTGAGTTAATAATAATTCACAGCTCAACTGTACAAAAAGAACACGATTGAGGAGCGTCACCGACACCGCTACGAGGTAAACCCGGAGTACATCGAGCAGCTAGAAGCGGCTGGTTTACGCTTCGTGGGCAAAGACGAGAGCGGCACTCGAATGGAAGTGGCTGTAGTTGACAACCACCCTTACTACGTCACCGTGCAGTTCCATCCTGAGTACCTGTCTCGCCCCCTATCGCCCAGCCCGCCTTTCTTAGGGTAAGCATATATAATTACGCAGTTGGGTTATTCATTGTTCACTAATGCTTGATGAGCAATAACACAATTTTACTTTTGTATCAAAGGGTAACTGTAAGGACTATTAATAACGCTTTGATATATCAAAACGAAATTAATTGTCCTATTTAGATTTCATTACTGTAGTCAGTTGGCGCTGTGTTCTTAATTGTCCACCCGTTGATCGAGCAGGATTAACAAAATTTTGCTTTCATTGTTGCAATCGCAAAGAGTGAAATACTAGTATCAACAGTGCTATGAAATAAATCTGTCCTGTCTGACCTGTCCTATTTAGATTTTATTATTATGGTACGTTGATTCTTTCAATAATGTCTATTAAAAATAATTATTTTATTTGCCTTTTCACAGACTTATACTTGCTTCAATTGGTAAACTGAAAAGCTACTTATCGAAAGGATGCCGTCTCAGCCCAAGGAATCAATCTGATGTTAGTTCAGGTGAGTTCAAAGAACTATTTTGTTTGCATTTTATTGATTTAGTTAATTCATGATTACGCGATCATTGATCACGCGAGTTTGTATCTACGTGTGTGTGTCTTACATGGCAAGAAAAATATTTATCAAAGGATATGATGCGAGAGGCACACATGCGAACCTGATATGCATGAGGGCGCAATAGCGCGGGATAGGAATAAAAAATAATAGGTTAATAAAACAGTAGTACATACTGAATTAACTGAAAAAAAATGTAAGAAACGAGTCTTAATATTAATTTGCTTACCAATTGCGAACCATTGTCCTCCGACAATTTCTTTCTGATTTATTACTTTTACCATATCAAATAATCTTTAAAATACAGTTTTTTCTTAGTTTTATGTCGTAGCAGGGATTGTTTCGCTTCATTAAAACATAATTATTTATATTTAGTTCTTTAACTGGCCAATCAATAACAGTTGGTTTGTTGTTATAGCATTTTTTCCCTGTTATAACACTTGTCACTAACTCCACGTATTGATAGGTCAATGTTGTAGACATTCAAATTCGTCTCGACAACACGTTTATTAAAATTTTACTTTTACCTTTTCAGATGAAGATGACATATCAGTGTCTTCACTTAGTTTAATTGAAGAGAAAACAGTAATTGAAAATGGTAAACCAGTAAATGGAGTACACAAATAAATACAACATAATAATATTTTACCACATAAGTTGTACCTTTAGCTTGTAAGCTGTAGCCTTCCTAGACAACATTTTGCTATTTTTACTCAAATTGTAATGAAATTACATATATATAATTATATACATTACATTTTACTACTTAAGGTTAAATGCAACTGTTTATCTAAGGAAGAAATTGTTTATGCAGTACTATTATTAAAATTAAATAATACAATAATGGATTGGATTAGTTGTGTTTTAATCATACTCGTCCTACTAGTCACAAATTCGTATTTAATTTATACTGTGCATTTATTTTAATGAAGTTGTATAATAACAAAAAAATTGGTATAGACATTCACTCCACATGCAATTGACTTTGTTATAAAAATATGGATGTAGATCCACTACTACCAAACTGCAAAGAGCTAGTATTGCTATTAGTATTTAGTCATTCAATAGATAATCCGAGAGCAAAACAATAAATTTATATTACCAATCAAAGTGCTATTTCTCAATATACATACAAAATTTACATGGAATTACCTCTTTTAATTCGTCCAAACACAAGAACATACTCAACCTGCATCGAAATAATTGTATTTTTATATTTTTTATTATTATAATACTTTTACCATTAGTGTTCCTACAAAAACATAACGTAAACATTTTTTTCCTTAGATATAATTATTAATAATGTTTTCAGCATAATAATTATAATCCTGTAAACAACCCGAACTATGGTATTTTACTATACCTGTACCTATAGCTTCACCTATAGCCTCACTATTACCAGAATTGCTTATAAAACGGAAAATTCTTAAAATTGTAAATGTAATATCTTCGAGTGTGCCAAGATTTTTTGTTATAGTTTGTTACTTTCTTTTGTTTATGTACCTTATATTTAGTTTAACTTAGAATCTATTAATAAGATATGCAAGAGGTTTCGTATTACTCAGAATGTATTTTTTTTTTTACCGAAAAGTTGATTTTAATATTTTTTGTTAAAATATCCGCCTTTTATTCTGTGTCAATCACAAGGCAAGTCTAGGCTGTTCTATGTGTGGATTTACCTTGCATGTGCACTATTGTTATGGGATATTAAATGTGTGTATGTAAAAAAAAACCGAAAATTCCATTAAAATTTACCTGTTTTCCAACATTTTCTCTTGGATGAAATTACAGCCTATTTTGTTACCTATGCCAATGGTTTCAGACCAGAGAGCATGAATATCAAATGACAGTAGATCTGCGGTCTGTTACTCACAAGATTATAGACTGTTTATTTTTAATGACATACACACATAAATAACAAATGTAAATTAATAAAATTATCTATAGCAAGCTCTAGAAGTTATCCGCAGTAATGTCAAGTATACTATATTTATAAATAAAAATAACCAACTAGTGTTTAATTGAAGACCCCTGGCATATGGCATAAAATATATTCCTAATTACTTTATGAATCTCTTAGAATTTTTTTTTATCTTTATCTGGATTTGAACTATGATAGTTTTCACAAAAGCATTAGAATTACTGCCTATTTATCTGTCTCGAATATTTAACTATTTTTATTATGATTGAATGCAAAGCTAAACCGAAAAATGTTTTGCTGTGTGCAAGCAAATAAATTGTTTACATATTGAATCGGCTAATAACCTAATGAAATGATAACAGATAAATTTAATACATATTTTTGGTTTAATAAGTGAATGAGAATTCAAAAGAGTGATTACAAGGCTGTATTGGCTGTAAGTGAGAAAGTAAATTTATATATTCATGAGAAAATGTTATAATGTTAAGGAATTAAGTGAAACAATCTTTAATAAGCTATATGTAATTATATTAAAGAAAACGTAAAACTAGTGCTAAATTGCATCAAAATATATCATTCAACTATGAACTACACTTGTAGAATAATTTTGAACGAATGGAAAAAAAATGCTGAGAAAATGTTTTAAAGGTTTGTAATTGAAATTCTGTCGATACAATTGATTTGACAGAATTTATAGATTGTTTATAAATTATAATTGTACTTTTCAACAAATTAAAATGTAAGCATAATTGTAAATGAATTACATAGTGTAATCAATTTTTATCCTCTGCAATCTCTCATAAGTAACTGTGTAATGTAATAACAGAACTATTATATTTCATACATGTATCATTCCAATTTATATATGATATGTACTTTCAGTGGAAATCACATTTTGTTCCAGGTTGTGTTAAATGCGAACAATGAAGACATAATAAAATGTTGCTTTTGAGATAGACACGATTTTAATTTTATTCCTCTCCATGGCGCGTTTACATTACGTCGATCACAAATTGCGTGGTCCGCAGCGCTTCCAGGTTATGATTATAAAATTACAGTATTTCCTACTTCAATATACTCATTTTGTACAAAATTACAGTAAATGACATTTAAAGATTATCTAATTTTGAATGGAAATTTAGAACAAACAAAAATGTCTACTACTTGACAACTTTCCCAACTGTGTGTATGCAATTTGAATTTGACGACAAAAAAAAAGGTAATTCCTCGATCAAATTCGATATAAAATTTTACTGTATACGGTAAAAAAAATTGAAAATACGGTAGATCTACTGTAATTACAGTGCATCTGGAAACATCTGCTCCGTGCTCTCCAAACAGTTATGATGGAACTAACCTAACCGTAAAAAATTTACCGTAAAATTGGCCAACAACCGAAAACGGGCACATTCGACTCCAGCAAATTGACGTCTATCTTAACAAACGAACCGAAATAACAGCCAAACCGACCTAACTTAAACGTGCAAGTTCACGAAGTAGCATTGCCTTTCCAATAAAAATAACTGAACCCTCAAATTGCAAATTCATACAATGCTCTAAGGGACGCGGAGAAGTGCGGGTATTCTTATTTCTTGTTTATGGAATGCACTATGGCCAATTTAAAGGATTTTCCTTAAAGGAAGTTTGTCAGCCTAATAATAAAACAATACATATACAATTCAATACACGTTCTATATTTAACCAATTAAATTAATTTGTAACTCTCTCAAATACCGTAGTAAATACTTATAGCATCAGTTACTGTATATATTATCGGTTAAATACGGAACAACTCGTCAGCTGAAGTCGAGTGTATTCAAATTAGCATTGCCATTTTGAGCGTGACAACTCGAACCCTCATTCATATTCACTACTTAAATGCGCTGTTAGAAATTTTCATCAATAAATTGACGATTATGTAAACACTAATTCGCCTCATCAGTGAGTCACGCGAGAACCACCAACAGTGAGGCGAATGACGAACAAGTGCTTACATATTCGTGCTCGACTAGCTATAAATATGCGTCGTTCCTCGCGCGAATATGTAAATTCAATATTATAATTATTATGTGGAGATAACTGTTACAGATATTGGCAGCACTGATCGAGATATGTCAATCTGTCATTAGAAAACGTCATTATATCAATGTCAATTGTCAATGTCATGTAATGATAAAATTGTCAATGTCAAATGGTAATATTTATTGCTTTGCTTTTTGCGAATATCAATTTAGTACAAGGAACATTAAACTCACAAGTCGGTATCAGTGCGTGCGAATTCGTGCATCGTGGTGAGCAAACCGAAAATAAAATTTGCCAAAATTTTATTTTAATCTCGTAATTATTTAGTATTGTTGAACTGAATGGTTCAGAACGACATACATAATACAAATCCAGAAGAAATGTGTTTGTGCTACTCCCTAAACATGACATAAGTGACCAAAATAATATTTAAAACCGGGTTTATTCGCGATAAACCACAAAAATGGTGTTCGAATCTATTGTTGTGGATGTTTTGAACAGGTTCCTCGGAGATTATGTAGAGAATTTAAATAGATCGCAGCTAAAGCTTGGGATATGGGGCGGTAAGTTTTTACTGGAATGATGTCATAGCTTTCGAGTACCTACTAAGTAAGTGTTTTTTTACGATCATGGTTTACTATTACAGGCGATGTCGTATTAGAAAACCTTATTCTCAAGCAAAATGCGTTGGAGGAACTCAACATCCCTGTTCAGACAATATATGGTCACTTAGGTAAGACTATTCTTTTTATTTAGAATCAAGATCATCATTATGAAGAGTAAATTTAACAGATCTCACCTTATCAGTTCACATACATACACTCCTTATCCATTAAACATGTGCAAATTGATTAAAATATACTGTGACTCGATATCATTTTTATAACTTTGCGTTAATTATTTATAATAGGAGGTTTTCTATTTCTTCTATAATCTCGTCAATAACATGCAAAAAATTCTAAAAATGTAATTAAGCTTTTATACCATTACATAATGTATGTAATTTAATTATCTTGAATATTTTTTTTATTTGGTTCACCAAAGTTAAAATCCGTTCAAACACAGTTAAAATAGACACATTTAAATGTAGAGCACCTACAGCCTCAATTGAAGATGAGCACTGCATTTACATTTTGATTGATGTTCTGACTATTAATACTAAATGAATTTTATTTACACTGTGGTATTAAAGTGTGAATTGAACACAAAAACATTATTCCAAGACATTCTGTTACACACTGTTCATGTCAAGCATATAAATAAAATTTTCCTATCATCATTAAGCTATTATTGTCTGTTAATTACCATGCTGGCCAAATGTTATTGGTAGGTTTACACACCTTTGAGTGCTTTGAGAAAATCTTCTAGATGTTATAAATAAAAAAAAAATTGGGAAAGAAAACAATGTCATGACATCACACACAAATTGAGGTTTCATCGTAGTATTTGAAGTTTCCTGATGTTTGCTAACATCATCAAAGCAAGTGATAATTAGCTAAAAATCAGAGTTGATTTTACTACACTGTTAGTTGTTAAACATTGCCAATCAGATTAGGGATAATCAGTATTAATTAACTCTATCTGAAATGAAAACAATTACACATTGTTATCACCACATACACAATTTGTTTGCTGAATACAGCAAACATGCACGCCATTATTTATAATCATGCTTAGGATAACACCTCAAATTAATAGCATTGTGTATTCTATTATGTAGCAGTTTTTAGAACTGGTTTATTTTTAGTACAAGTATAACAAGATCATTATATTGAAATATTTTAGTGGAACATAAGCAGCTAGAGATTTAAAAATAACCTGCCTTTGATTCCACCGTATAGAGAAGGAATAAAACACAGTACAAAATTAATAATACAAAAATTATGGTATTGTATTAAAATATAGAAAATTTAGCTAAGAGTGATAATGAAACAAAAATTGCATTAAGGTCATTGAAAGCATAAACGGGTTACTTAGAAGATTAAGAAGTATCCATTAACCTTTTCATTATTAAAAAAAATATTCCATTATTTAGTCTCAATTAAATCTGATTGAATACAGCCCTGTTAATTGGCCAAGGTTGTATTACAAAATATAAAACACATTATACTCTGTGGTAACTCCTAATTATTATGGAGTAACACAGTTCAAAAGGTGACATCATACCTTTAAAGTAGTCTTTGATTGTGTTAGTGACTCATATAAACTGAATTTGAAGGCCAACTATCTGTCTGACCTCCAGTTTGTGGTGATAATAAAACTGATTTCAACAGTAAACTGAACTGTTCTTTAATATTTTTATGTAACTGGTTTTTATTATTTTTGAATGAGGTAGTATGTTGGTATTTGCAATAAAATTAGGGTTGTGTCATTTCACATTTCTTAAAATGATCTTGCATCAAATCTCACATTTCTTAAAATGATCTTGCAACAATCTTCAAATGTCATGCAGTCAAATATAGTTTTTATTGAACCCACTAAATGTATAAGTTCTTATTTATAACATAATGAGAATGAAGTTCAATTCAAAAAACGACTGCCATAATAATATATATGAAACTAGAATCATTGATAATAAATGATATGTTATAATATTATTGCGCTAAATTTTACAATTCAGTCTATATGTCATTTTTAGTCCTGTTAAAATTTTAAGAATTTTATAATATAAAAGTAATATCAACTTGCCGTCTTGCAATTATGTTAATTCTCGTAACATAGTAGCAAGGTATCAATGCTAAGTTATGGTTTTCATTTAATTAGTATGCTATCGCAGTATCAATAGGAAACTATTAGAAAGTACAAGTACAACTCTATTTTTAGAATTATCTTCCACTCATATTGCAAATGTAAATTGTGTTTGTTTGGATAGATAAGCCACCATGTAATTTGTGTACAGAAGTGTGTCATGGTAGTGCATCAATAGATAAGAAAGCTTTATGGTTTTGTAAATTTCTTCAATGTATTATTTTAGAAGACTCCCTAATTTTGTGGTGTCAACTTTGTTATAATAGGAGCAATAAAGTAAGAAGTGTCAACATTCCATGTGTTACGTATATGGTATCATATAAGTAGCATAAGGATAATATAGGATTTTAAATAAAAAAATCTATATGATTTTTATTTAAGGGTCTTTGTTTATTTTAACAGGAAAACTTGTACTTAAAATACCATGGAAAAACCTATATGGGGCATCAGTAGAAGCATCCATAGACAGGCTTTTCTTGATTGTCAACCCCACCGCTGAAATTAAATATGACCCAGAGAAGGAAGAGAAAATGGCTCTCGCCTCCAAGCAAGCAGAACTTGCAAGAGTTGAAGAGGCTAAGAAAAAAGAAGCTGAGAAAGGTAAAATTTTAATTAATTATTTTCTTAAAGCAAAAAATGATGAGTATGTAAAAACTGTTTTGTAATTTTTAATTTTTCATTTCTTATAAATTTTCTATACATTTTTCTAAATATTTTATTTCTAATATCTAGTCTAATAATTCATCTAGTCTCAAGACATATAATTTTTAATAATAGACAATAAATATAACATAAAGAGCATTGAAGATTATTAACAACTGTATATTAACTGCTTTGTAGGCATTCACACATTTCTGTAATAATTTATTACAGATTACATTACAATATTTATATCTTACAGATCAAAACAAGCTAGATGAGACCTTTGTGGAAAAATTAGTGACACAGATTATAAAGAATGTTCAACTGAAGATAACTGATATTCACATTCGATATGAGGATAGCATAACAAACCCTAAAGCCCCATTCTCCTTTGGCATAACACTTCACAATCTCTCCGTCCACACCACTGATGAGAACTGGAAGCAGACAGTGATACAGGAAGCTGTCACGAAAATTTTCAAAGTAACCAATTTATTTTTAACTCCATTGCTATAATTTTATCTAAAGCTTATTAATGTTATCATTCTGTTTTTGAAGTGAATGTTGTTAAGATAATCCTTAATGGCATACATATAAATTGCTTATTAGTTTTAATAATCTAATTACAACTTGTAAATTGACTTTTTGTATCATTTTGTAATTGTTATTAAATTACTATTGAACAGATATTGAATTTGGAGGGCTTGGCTATTTATTGGAATCCAACTACAGAATTATATTCAAAGGCCGACGCCCAGGATATTAAAAAGAAACTACAAAATGAAATTGCAACCAAAACGTCGAAACCTTCTCAATATCAATATGGTAAGGTGTAATTTTATTTTATTTTTAACCGACTTAAAAAAGGAGGAGGTTCTCAATTCGACATTTTTTTATGTTTGATACTTCGGAATTTTCGACTGGGTGAACCGATTTTGAAATTTTTATTTTATTTTTAAGTGACAAAGTAGGCAAGGGCAATGTAGAGAATGCTGTCAGTTTTACTCCAACCTCCATCTATCATATTTATACTGGTTTTACCATCACCAATATAAAAAGGCATGTATAAGAGGGAGAGGTATAAGGAGAGTTCTTACCCACCTGAGATATTATTTCAAAGAATAGCGGACAGTTTTTTACTGCTGTAGGACTCCCGTTTAACAAAGCTATAGTAACAAGCTCTACTTGAATCTTATCAAGAAGTTTAGTTGTATTACATTCTTCAAACTAGAAGTGCTGTTCTATAGAGTTACTGTTGTTATTTTAAGCCAAAATCACACCAACTTCAGATATATAAAATTTAAGAGGATGTTTCGAAATATCCGTATGTATTTAATAACTTATGTTGATGATACAAGGCCGCGACCTTACTATACGAACTTTGTATTATCGATTAATAGACTTGACTTTTTAAAATATATCTATATTTTGTTATATATGTGTTTTGATTACCACACATACCTTTCTCTGCTAATTGAAGGTAGATACTGTTCAATGATATTATAAAAGTGCATAGTCACATCATAGTGTTTAAATGTATCAATCACTGAACAATATTTTTGTAACTAAATCTATATCTGCCTAATAACAGTGTTAAGTATGGGTGGGTGTGATAAAGGTAAAGGTTAAAAGGCATGTATAAGTCCTCAGGAGAAACTCCTGTTGAGTTACAGGAGTTACTGTGGCCAACCACAAGAACTTTCAAAACTGCTCTATCAGTTTGAATTAAACTTTGTGAGTGTATATGGTTGATTCCAGCTTATAAGATGCTTAACCCGGTTGGTGGTGCTGTTGAGATCAAAAATTTTATTGTGACCCATTTTGCCAGGTCCTATATAGTAATATGCTATACTAACCTTAGATGAGACTTTGATCTTACCTAGGGTTGATTACAGATGTCCATGGGCGGCAGTAGCCACTTACCATCAGGTGAGCTACATGCTCGTTTGCTAATTCCATACTATAAAATATTTATACACATATATATACACACGTGAATAGTTTCAAAGCGATTAGTTTATGTAATACATTTCAGCACTGGGACCGATAAACGCAACAGCGAAGTTAAAGCTGAACCCGAAACCAGAAGGCGATACACCCAAGTTTAGCATACCGAAAGTGATACTCAGTTTGCATATGGAGCAGCTGTCTGTCAGTCTCAACAAGGCACAATACCAAGATATGATGTTGTTGGCTGATTCTATGGACCGAATGAGCAAGGGTGCGCCATACAGGTTTGTCTTCTTTCAGTATATTATATAATGCTGTATGAAGAGCGTTGTCGATGAAACGAACGATGATAGTGGCCACTATCAGGCTGCTAAAGCTCTCTAGCAGTAAAAACATCTGTTATGTTTTTACTTAGTCTTCAGAGTATAAACTCATGTGTGGCCGAGTTTGGATAAGAGTCCAATTCTCAATATGTATATACAATGTCCAAATGGAATTCAATACAGATGTTTCGACTTAAGAAGAAAATTAAGAACTATATCTATTAATTATTTCTTATATATTTTTTAAGAATACTCAGTGCGCTATTATAATATTACAACTTATATACAATATTAATGTAAAAAATTGGATATTATGTAGTCTGTTCACCTTTACCTGTCGTTAAAATTTAGTTATGAATTTTTTAATGTCACATTGTATCTCTATGATTTTTCGACGTCTTTATTAACTGGATCTGGAAGACCCAGAGTGAGGTAATAAGCGAGTCTGTTCGGGTGGAATTCTGTTATCGTTTTTACATCAACTTGCTATAAACACCAATTTGATAAATCGAAGTTAAAAATTACCTTTTGTATTACAGAAAATACCGCCCCGACTTAAAAAGGTACAAGGGCCATTACAAGGAATGGTGGCATTTCGCGTACAAGTGTATCTTAGAGGAGGAAGTATTGCGTCGCCGTAGGAACTGGGATTGGACCCACATGTTATCCCATCGTCAGCTTTGTAAGGACTACGCTTCGGCTTACCAGTGCAAGCTTACTAATAAGGGCAAGGTGCCTTCCGACCAGCAATGTGTGTTGGATAAAGCCGAGAAATCGTTGGATTTGTTAAACTTGGTCGTTATTAGGCAGCAAATAGAGTTGGAGGTACTATTTTGTATATAATTATGAAAATTATAGCGTTTTTGTTAACTTTTTCTTTGGATTTAATTACTTTTTAGATTCTTATTGTAACAATTAAAGAAACCTTTTAAGTTATTATTTACGAGGGGGATAGTTTAGTAAATCTAACATGACTGCTGGATATGAAATTACCCATTATATCACATAACACTTCAACAGTTATTAACGGTGTTGAGATCTACAATTTTTGACGCTTGTAGTTACTACTTCCATCCATCTATTATCAGGCCTATCATAATGGGGGTTTTTGCCAATACTGACCAGGCATGACGTGTTGGTGTTGGGTGGGTGCTGACCACAGTGGGTGTGGATGTAACATAGAAAAACACTGCTGCCCCTTTCCTGAATTTTGTCCTTTAGTGGCCTCCTATTTCATCAACAGGAAGAGAGTAAATACACAAGTATATAGTATTGTAGTACCTGCATACATATTTCTGTAGTAATATTTACACTCCTAGTTTTGCTTAAAACATTTTTACGCCCTTTGGCAATAAAATCATTTTAACATAAAACGTAAACGCTTGCTACACTCATAGCCCTACATTAAGATTTTCTCCTGTGTCGTGAGTGCCATGGACACACAAAGACGAATACACAAACACCCAGACCCAGAACAGAAATCTAAACTCATCATTCAGATGTCTGTCTGGCCGCGGATCGAACCCGGGACCCACTGCGTGTCAGATCTGTATGGTGATTGCTCCACCACGCGGGTCGTCAAAATTGCCTTTATTATTCCATATTTACGTAAATTAAACTACTTAAATAAGTAAATATGGCGATACAATTAATAATGCATTTGTGACTGAGTTTAAAGTCATATCGTATTTGAAGTGGATTATATGTTTCACACGGCGGACTATTATTTTTTATTTGCCGTTTTAGGTGGAGAGACTTGGCAAGCTAGAAGCGGAGGCTAAGAAATCCCGCGGCTGGTTCAGCGGTTGGTGGTACGGAGGCGGATCAAAAGACGACGAACTCACTGAAGGAGTGGCTATAAGTAAGAATAGATATTTATCACTGTGTTATCTTGCGTATAGAAGTGTTGGCCTAATAATTTAAACTGGCCTTCTTAATCGATGGTCCAGGGTTTGAACCCAGGCACGCACCACTGATTTTTAAAAAATCTTCGCAAAGTTCACAAAAGTCTAAAACCCTCTCAACATTTAACAATAATGAACTGACGAGTGGTATTTCTTAAACTGAGTTCAAATATGTATCTTTTTATAATTGTAATATTTTGTATTTCACTGAATTATATTCAAAGCTCTGGTTGAACTTCATCTGTGTTGTTAGTGTTAATCTGAAATATGTAAGACATGATAAATCTATTAGTTTGTTTATTATTCTATTATATTAAGTCTTCTTTTTATTTTTACTATACGTAAAAATGATTTTAGTTTACCAAATACGTTTTAGGCGCCCTATGATTTCATTCCCTTTAAAAATATACACTTTCCTGTATTATATTTTATATTTACCGTGTTAGCTTACAAATATATTCAATTCCAGTGAAACAATTCGAAAAAGCAATGACATCAGAGGAAAAAGAGAAACTGTTCCGAGCGATCGATTACCAAGAGAACAGCGCTCCGCTCCACTTGCCGACCGAGTATGTGGCGATAGAGAGCACGTTCCGTCTCGACAGGCTGCAGGTGTCCGTCAACGACGTGTCCGAGGTGTTGCGTGCTTGTGTGGATAATGTTGAAGTGGATATGAAGCAACGACCCAGTGCTAATGCTTTGAGGTATTATTAGCTTTTCTTTTCTCATCCATAATTTGTCTCCTGACGACCAACATGGTGGAGCGGTCACCATACCCGCCTGACACGTAGTGAGTCCCGTGTTCTATCCCCGGCCAGACGGACATCTGAATGATGAATTTATATTTCTGTTCTGGGTCTGGGTGTTTGTGTATTCGTCTTTGTGTATCCATGGCACCCACGACACAGGAGAAAATCCTAGTGTGGGGCTATGAGTATAAAAAGCGTTTATGTTTGTTTCTTCTATATGGAACCTTATGTTTTGTATTCATACTTCTCTCACTTATACTTAGCATAAAGTTTAAACGGTATTATTATAAAACTATTATCTAAGCAGGTGTAATTAATAACCGTTTTATTATTATTATTTTTTTAACACTCATAGCTCCACAGTCATCTAAACTCAACATTCAGAAGCCTGTCTGGCCGGGGATCGAACCCGGGACCCATTGCGTGTCAGACCGGTATAGTGACCATTCCGCCACGCGAGTCGCCAAAAAAAAAATATATATCAATTTTTCCATAATATTATTTTGGGTTTAGTGTAAGCGCAGATACACAAAGATGCGTCGCAAAACCGTCGTCCTAGAGATCAAAAAAAACTCTTACGCCTTTGATTTCTACCATTTTAGGTGTTTAGGTTCTCAAAATTCAGGTGCCCCTACTCTATTAATAACTCAAAAACCACTGCTCCATATTTCAACTACCCCCAAATAAATATTCAGAATGCAAAAGATAAATATGTATATAGCCTGACTAAATATCGAATTCCAATTACCTGTCCTCCGTTTTGTATTTTTAAAATTCGATTTTAATTTTGAGGTCGATTAATTTATAGGACCCTAATTGTTTCATTACTTTCCAGGGTTGATGTGCAAATGAAAGCATTTACGGTATCGGGCGTTGAGCAAGGAGACTTTATACCACAGTTGGTTACATCAAAGGAGGTCACACAAGATGTCAATCTACTTAATGTCGTGTTCGAGACCAATCCTCTCGGTGAGTATAACATGCGTACTGTTTATAATTTTAAAAAACTTCATATCAGATATGCAACCCAAAGTATCAATTTCAATTCTATATAAGATCACAAAGTATTGTACAAGATTTATTTTTTATTTTCCATAATCCAGGGTGTATTTAAATCTATCGGTTTCATTTAATGTTACAAGAATATTTACTATCAGATGGCCTATAATTCTAGCCATGGTTATATGAAAATCTAGTTACAGTAATTATTATATATGTCATAATTATTAGCATAATTATTGGCTCCCTCTTCGAACATCACGTGGGCGTTTAGGATGGGTAATCGAGCAAATAGATACAAGAAATACTCTATAACCACATTCATTACGTTAACAATTTAGTTTAGCACAATATAAACCACAGCGAGCAAACGCAACGAACAATAGTTGCTATGGAAACCGAGCGCCGTTCCCTCGTAATCGCCACGGTGCTGTCATCTGTCAGAACTTGTGCCACGCTTTTTGCCGCTCTTTTACCGTCCAAGCTAATGTCCGTCTCCGACATATATACAAATAAATAAATATGTTTTGTGTTAGATGGCACTTGCGATCAGCGGGTGAAGGTGCTGGCCCGACCTCTGCAAATCGCCTACGACGCGCAAACTGTCATTGAAATTGTTAACGTGTTCAAACCACCCGCCGAGTCTTCTGCGTTGACCACGTGAGTTATTCAATAATATGAAATTGTTTTCTTGTAAAATTACTTCTGATTTCGTATTTTTTAAAGATTGGTATGGATTGAAAACAAATTCTAATTTGATCGTAACTTTTATTAATTATTAAGTTATTTTGATAAAATTGCTTTGCTAAATTGCTTTTAATTAAAAGACGGTTGAATCCATTAGAAAACTGCAAATCAAAGATTAACGATAAGCCTAACAACAGAACTTTTTATCGTCAGTCAAAATATACATACTTATGAATATAAATATGTGTTAAGTATGTATGTAAGTTACAAACTTAGCAAAGATAATATTTCAGTTTACAAGCGGCTGCCGAGAACAAACTGTCGGATTTAAAGGAGAAATCAGCTCTGGGTATGCAGTATGCTGTCCATCATCACACTTTCATTGACCTGGATATCGACATTGCAGCTTCTTACATTATCATACCGCAAACTGGGAAATACAGAGGGTGAGTGGCTGTTAATAATTATTACTTTTTTCCGTTATAGAGCAATGGTCTCACTTATTTTATTAAAAAACTATGAAAGTAAGTTTTTTTTTCATTGGAATGGACATGTGATATAAATAGACATATAGACATGTGAGATACATATGTGTGAGTGCCGAAAATTTTTTGTAGTTAAAAATTGATTACTATTTTACGACGCTAACATCCTAAGGAAACTTACACACCTGAGAGTCTACCAATTCGCACTTGTTCAGCCCATTGGATTATTGCCTATTCCTCTTATTTTCCCGTGTCTAGTAGCAAAATGAAATAATAGTTTGACGATGATTAAAATTAAGTTAAAAGTTTTGTCAGGTTTGATGTACCATTCTAATGTTCATGTAAATAAGTTAAAAAATCACGCTGTTAAATTTCATTCCATCACGTCACAATTCAATTCGGAGGCATAAATAAAGGTAAATTACATATAATATTTTATCTATGGATCCGAATAGGATGGTGATGCGATCGAATGAAACTGAACATCGTGATGTAGAACGCTCTAAAGCTCTATTGCATTTCTTTTATAATTGTTACATAAATAACAATATACACATTAATACAGCATTTACATATAATACTCATTATCGTGTTAAACGTGAACGAAACGGCTGGAGCCGCGGGAACATGCTAGTCATATATAACATGTAACTTTCACCGTTTACGCAGCGCACGCTAGGAGCTTACCAAAAATGAAAATATTTTCCAGATTTTGTAACATTTTTCATTGCTGCTCCACTCTTATTAGTCATAGCCTGACGTTATACCTATAGCCTATAACCTTCCGCAATACTATTCAATACAATAATAAATAAAACCCACGTGGTGGAGCGGTCACCATACCGGTCTGATATGCAGTGGGTCCCGGGTTCGATCCCCGGCCAGGCAGATATTTGAATGATGAGTATAGATTTCTGGGTCTGGGTGTTTGTATATTCGTCTTTGTTTCCATGGCACCCACGACACAGGAGAAAATCCTACTGTGGGGCTATGAGTGAAAAAAGGGTTTACGTTTATATAACATTGTCGTGCAGCAAAGAGCCGTGCGTAGTGGTGAAGCTCGGCGCGATCAGCGTGAAGTCAGCGCCGCGCTCGCCCGCGCTCGACGTGCACCGCCTGTACAAGGAGGGCCGCGCCGACGACGACATAATGCGCGAGATCACGCTGCACAGCTACGACAGGATGGCGCTTAAGCTCACCGAGATGCAGGTTACTGTTGCCCAGTGTATAGAAGGGTTATTAGTAGTTTTGTGAACTAGTAGTATGAGAACGAGAGACTTTGAGACACGCTTTCGGCGTTCGACTAATTAATAACATATTGTCATGTACAGATAGCGACTATACCGATATTGCCACTGGTGGCATCGGCTACAGAGCTCAAATATCCAGCTAATAACATACACTTGTGGAAAAAATTAAAGGATCTTAAAAAAAAACTCCGATTTTTTTTGGGTTTTTCAATGGCTGTATTTTCCTTAAAAATGGTCGTGCGGGAATTTTCAAAATACATTTTAGGCTTAAAGTTTCTTATTTTAATATCTCATAATAAAAAAATCCGAGCAAGGTGCACCTTTGAATCTTAATGGATACGAAAGATTTTTTTTGCAAATTTGTTTTTTTTTGTGGTCTACGAACTTGCATTTTTTTCAGCTTAACTACTATTTAGATTCGATAACTTGTTTATTCAGCTTTAATTTGATTTTTTGAAAAGTCCAATACGATCATTTCTCGCTAAGATATCGAACTTTGATAGGAAAAAGATCCTATTGTTTTTTTTTTTCAAAAATTCGTACGATTTTTTATTATAAAATAAGAAACTTTAAGCATAGCTCCAGAGCTCAAACACCCAGCTAACATACCTGTTTACATTCGTACAGATAGTGGTAGCGTCAGCGGGCGAGGAGTGGCAGCCGGCGATCGCGGCGGGCGCGGCCACGGCGCTGCACCTGCTGCAGCCCACCACGCTGCTCATACAGATACACAAGTGCCTCATCCCTGACGACCCGCGCATGCCCAAGCTCAAGGTGCGCGGCGAGCTTGAGAAGATCGCCGTCAGCATCTCCGAGGACAGGTAATCAAAACGCCCTATCTCAACGAATACTAGATGAAGTACTCACGCTTCGCTACGGGACATAAAATTAATAGCCATATGTAAATAGTGCAAAATATCAAAATGGAAAGACTAAGTCGACCAGGTAAATAAAATATACCCATGCAAAATTTCGTGTAAATCTGTTCAGACACGCACAATCTCATTTTTATATCTGTATGTTCTATACTAATATATAAAAATTAGATGGTGTGTATCTGTGTGTCTGTTTGTTACTCAATCACGAACACTGCGCACTGATCCGAATTACATGAAGTTTTGGATGGATGTATCTTTTTACCTGGTTGACTTATAGGTTACTTTTTAGTTTGATATTTCGTACTATTTAAAGACGGCGACTATTTTAGTGACTTACTTTAACTACCGCTTTCGTACGAAATAAAATGTGACCACAAATATGGATTATTGTAATTTGTTTACAGGTTGTTAACTCTGTGTGAAATATTAGTAAGCATGCCGTTGCCCCGTTCTGACGAATCAACTCAATTAAAGGTGAGCCTTTGCTTTTATCAAACAACAACTATTTTCCACTACAATTATATTTTTAATGTGTTTTTCTTTTTTAACTTCTTTAGGCGTCCTCATCTTTTGTCTTTTTCAAATTGTTTAAAATTTGGAATTATATTTTATTTTGTCTCAAATTAAATTAATTAATTTATTATTTCTCTTCTTTATTTTTATCAATCATAATTACCACTTAGATTTTTTTATTAATATTATTTATTTTTCCATCCGAAGATATATTGCTACAAGTTAGCGTACATGGTGACGGGTCGCCTTATCGATACAAAAGTTTCGTTTCAAGACGCAACTGCTGGCGACCGTCGTGAGAGTGTAAAAGTCAATTAGTCACTTGAAATGTTTATCAAACTATTAGTCAATAAATAGCTTAATAGATACATGTTGATAGATTTCTTGATATCACAATTTGTATTTATTGTTTGACATTAGTTTTTATTTAGTTATTAATAAATATTTATTATAGTGTAACTAACTGATAATACATGTTTATCTAGGAATAAATAATTTAACGTATTTATTGATTTAGAAACGTATTTATGAATTTTGTTTTTAAGTCCGCACTTGTCGCATATAGGACTTTTCATAATTAGCACTGCACTTTTAATAAATGTTCAAAATGAAATGTCATTATTTTATGTATTCATAGGCCTTTGTAAATTGTCAGGTACAATATTTTTCTTACACTATTATCGGATCGAAACATGACCTCAACTCTCATTCATATTAAACAATATGGTCAACTTTATCTAAGGGTATTTAAGCAGTTTGGCATTGTACTCACATTACCTGTTCTGCCTACAAATGCTCTATAGAATAAGACAAGTTACATAATATAGTTACAAATTAATATTGTTAAGTATTCGGCATCTTTGCGGTGTTATTTTTCTATGATGAATGGGATCTATTGTATGACTGGCGTGAGGACTATGGGTGGCGTTTAGATTTATAAATCATATTTTTTTATTGTTTATGTAATTTACGATATAATTACATAAAGCGGTATGGAGATAACACTGCAAATCTGACTTTAACCAAAAAGGATTTTAGATTGTTTAAAAAAATTCACAGGCCAGCGAATCGAAGGCTTCCAGTTTATCCCTCCTCAAGTATTTGGATCCAGCGGAGAAACAAAAGAGGGATACGGCGAGGTCAAAACAGCGCAAGAACGAGGAGCAAACCGTACAACTCACTGAAGTTGAGGCGTTCTTCATTATGAAAGGTATTATTTATACTAGTAAGGGAAATGGCGTGGTAAGGGAGACATACTTTTCCGAGGCATTCCATCTTAGTCCTCAGGGGTAGCAACTTATCTATGGCTAACCTTAGTTGAAACTTTGATCTTTCCTAGGGTTGATTACAGATGTCCATGGGCGGCTGTAGCCACTTACCATCAGCTTGCTGCATGCTCGTTTGCTACTTCCATACTATAAAAAAATGTAATAAATATCTAATTATGTTGTAGAGTTACTTTTTACTATGTCTATGTTATAAAGTATACATTAATAACCTAATTTTATGAATTTAATAAACTCAAGAATTTCTCATATTTTGAATACCCCAAACAATTTTGTTTCAAATATAAGCCATTTACATACACGGAGAACTTGTATTTTCATTATATTATATGTATCGATGTTAATTTTGTGTTTTGCCCAATCATTGTTTACGACGTTCTCATTTTGCGATGAGATCAAAAACCAGCAGTGAGATAGTAATTGATTGAAAATTTTCATTCTACTCAATAAAAACCTTAAGTGTCCCGTTAAAATCGTCGAAGCCGACTTTAGCATGATCTAGAATCATCAACTGCTGCTTTAAGACAAGATGTTAAGGTAGTGCTTACACACTCGAACTTTCAAATTTATTTACCAGCTTCAGATCCACTGATTTGAGCATTATATTACCCTTTCACAGAACTAGTGCTCAGCGTGAATCGCAAGACGATGGATCTAACAAACGGATACGACAAGTTCCTTGTGTTTTCGCTCAATCTCCTAGAATTAACGGCCACTCAGAAGACATTCACACTAGAAGCGACTGTCCGTTTGGGGTCCGTTAATATGCAGCATCATAGAGTGGGACAAAAAGTTATTAATATGATCGAAACCCCCGAAGTGACCGCTGGAAGTGGCACTGAGATTGTGACGAGAAGCGACAGTGGCACTGAAATCGTTAAGACAGTCGAAGGTAGCGAAGGTTCAGAAGCTGAAGTCACTAATCAATACTTGTTTACTGTTACTTACAGCAATGTAAGTTATTTATAAATATTTTATTAAGTTAATTAGTTCTTTTTTAGGATTCCGTACTCAAAAGGGTAAAAACGAAACCTAATTACTAAGACTCCGCTGTCCGTCTGTCTGACACCAGGCCGTATCTCACGAACCGTGATTGCTAGACAGTTGGAATTTTCACAGATGTCTTTCTGTTACCTTTATAACAACAAATACAACAAAAACAGAATAAATAAATATTTAAGGAATGCTCCCATACAACAAACGTGATTTTATTCACCGTTTTTTTATAGAATGGTAGGGAACCCTTGGTACGCGAGTCCGACTCTTACTTCCTCTTTTTTTGTTAGTTAAATAAACGCTTTCTACACTTATAGCCCCACTTTAGGATTTTTTCCCTTGTCGTGGGTGCCATGGACACACAAAGACTAATACACAAACACCCAGACCCAAAACAGAAATCTAAACTCATCATTCAGATGTCTATCTGGCCGGGGATCGAACGGTGACCGCTCCGCCACGCGGGTCGTCATATTCGTCTTTTACTATAACTTCGCATCTTGATTGTTTGTGCGTAGATGAGTTGTTAATAAATACGTCCGAATGATGAAGTCATTAATCGATTTACGTAATTGACTTTTTAAATATTTGTGTTATGGTATGTATTTCAGGTTGATAAGAAATGTCCAGAGTTTAGAAGTCACTATGGATCCGTTGAACAACTGATTGAATTGGATTTCACTACACTGCGAATATTATTGCATCTGCAAGGCTTGCAGGAAATTCTGGTCATTGTTAACGAATATCAGGTGAGTGTTGTTTTTAAAACAATTCAGTAAAATAATTACTTTTCTTCTTATGGCTTTCGTAGAATTAGGTCATTTAAGAACTAGTGTGAAAATTCAGATCAGAGATTCTATGGAGTTGACTTTTATCACGTCACGTCTTGCCTTTGTTTTAGTATGTAACTACAATTTTAATAGTTGTATAGCAATTTGTAAATAAAAAGTTTTCCCTTAACACTCCCACTGTTAATTCAAATGGTAAAAATGGTAAAAAAAAATAAATAGATTTCCCTTAACACTCCCACCGTTGAATTAAATGGAAGCCGTTCGCTGTCGTAACTCATTTCGTAGCTTGTGATATTTTAAAAGTAGATTTAATATTAAATTATGATAAATAACTAAAAATGTTTTTCGACAGACTCGCCTGCAGGCTATTCAAAGCACAGTGGACAGATATGCGAGCGCTGGCCCCTTGGAAACTATCGTTGAAGATGAAGAGCTCAATGTCGCCAAGTCTAAAGGTAAGTGTTTTATTAATAACATTATAGACGTAAATCAAACTTTAAGTAATGTAGACAGACTTGTTTTTTTGCTACTTATTTTCAAAATAATTCACTTGATTATTTTGTTTTCCCCTTTTTTAGATTTTTTAAATATTTTTTTATATCAATTTAAATTTACATCATATAAAATCGATTAGTCCGTCTTTTTTAATTTTATTTTATAGCCAACGAGCAATCAACAAACAAGTGGAAAATACTCAACTGATTTATTATTCACAGGGCACAATTAACAAGAATATTGTGAATACAGTTTTTCTGAACAAATAAAATAAAGTGACTTTGACATAATATTATAAAACAGAAATTATTCGTTTGACTCGCTTGTGTGAACACACACTCGTCGGTATATCACGCTAACGTAGTGAACAATTCCAGCGAGCGTGACGAAGCCGTCCCGACCCAAGCAGATCGAGAGCATCCAGCTGAAGGTGAACGTGGCTATCGGCGCGGTGGAGGTGCGCTTCGCCACGGAGCGGCGCGCGCTCGCCGCGCTGCGCGTGCGCGGCGCCGCCGCCGGACTCGTTATCAAGACCGCGTACACGCAGCTGGATTGTACGATAGCCTCCGTCCACGTGGAGGATCTTAACCCGATCACTGTGCACAAGGAGGTAACGGGATAATGATTTTTTTAAATATATATTATGAAGGTAAATGTTGCTATCGATGCGATGGAGGTACGCTTCGTGACGGAGAGGCGCACTGGCA
>MOOZ01001055.1:461581-480485 GCA_002930495.1 Cecropterus lyciades
ATCTGTGGCTAACCTTAGTTAAGACTTTGATCTTACCTAGGGTTGATTACAGACGTCCATGGGCGGCAATAGCCACTTGCCATCAGGTGGGCTGCATCCATACTATAAAAAAAATATATATATATATATAAGCTTTTTTTTGTTAATGTTTTGTTTTTTCTAAATGAAATTCTTATAACAGTTTTATAGGTTTACTGTCTAATTAAATACATTTCGTTTCTAGTTCTACATGGAATCAACGTGGGCGATGCAAGTCTCCTACTACAACATCGGTCGCGCGATGTGGGAGCCGCTCATCGAGCCCGTAGAAGTTATGAAAGACTACCAGTACAAGCATGTCCCTTGGGAATTGAAAATGGAGGTAACTATATTTACTATATTTAGTATGTTGTGTCATGATCTTATTTTTAACTAACATATTCATTCGACTCCGCCCGCTTCAGTCACGTTTGTCACGGTAGTAAATGCTATAAACGCTTTCTACACTCTTAGCCCTACAGTAGGATTACTCCTGTTTCGTGGGTGCCATGGACACACAACGACGAATACACAAACACTCAGACCCAGAACAGAACTAAATCTTTATTCATCATTCAGATGTCTGTCTGGCCGGGGATAGAACCCGGGAGCCACTACGTGTCAGATCGGTATGGTGACCGCTCCACCACGTAGGTCGTCAATGATGGGTAATGAGTATCTCATGTGTTTATCCAGATTATAAGCTATATGTGTGCCAAATTTCAGCGAAATCCGTCTAGTAGTTTTTTGCAAGAAACAGTAATTATCTTCTTCTAAGAGTTCTTATTTAACTTAATATGATAAAAGCAAAACTTTGTGAGGATGTTTGGGTGTTTGTTACTTTTTCACGCAAAAACTACACAGATAATTAATTATCCAGATCAAGGGTCATCAAGTACTTTTAAGTGGAGGCTGGATATTGTTGAAAAGTTTAAAAAAGGTCCATGTACAGTGCCGAAGCGAGGCCATTTTAAAATGGAGCGAAGTTCAAATTAATAAAAAGTAGGTATATTAGACAATATTTGACGGATCGCCAAAACTGGTCGAACCTCGAACATGAAGGAAGCGGGAATAAGCTAGTATAAAATTGTTTTAAAAATACTGGAAAAAAAAAATCAAGAATTTTGTATATGTAATTTACAAAGATCACAGTTTACTTACAAGGATTTTTTACTGTGCCAAAGGTGGTAATGCGTCCGCAAGACAACCAGATGTCCATCGACACGACGGACGAGGCGGTCAACATCCAGGCGGTGGCTCAGCGCCAGGCCAGCAAGACCGTCACCATATCCAGCAGTGAACCACTCGAGATCACTATCACGAGGAGTGGTATGGAGGTAAGTCGACTTTAAGGATTTGTAAGTTGATTTGTTATTGTGGGGTGTGTCTTTCTACCGAGGGCCCGAAGTTCGAGTTCAGGCATGCACCACTGTTTTTTTTTTATGATGTGCGGATTATAATAGAAATTAATAATCGCTCCTTTGTGGCGACGAAAAATTAGGAAACCTTGTGTAGGTATCCTAACGATATTTGAAAAAATCCAAAACAGAAGTTCTTAAAGATGTTTATAGTCTACCAAATCGTGCTTAGCCAGTGCGGTAGATTATGCCTTAACAATTATTGGTGGTGCCTGCGACTCGTAAAGTTAATGTTGATTTCTGTGAGACCAGCATTCTAACTTTATTTCCTTGAAGAAACGCAATCTTGCAAATACGCTCCATAAGCTCACAAATTATCTGCTAAATAAATCTCGCCTAAAACATTTCCGACGAATGTTTTTTTTTTTCATTTATGATATTTTTATATGAACCAATCGCGCAATGACACATTTTTAAAGTGAGAAATTCAACCAAACACGAGGTATTCGTGTTTCATTAGAGGTCGTATTTACGATTATGTTTAATATGTTCAGATGATAACAATATTAATAAGTATTAAATACCTTACACATACGAAATATCTTGTTACTTAGGTGCTGACTCAATTGGGCAACTCATTCGCAGCTGCAATTGCTGATACTTCAGATACTTCTGTCATGGTCAAATCGAAAAGTGAAGATGTGAGTTTTTCATTTTTTAATTAATTAATGTTTTAGTGAAGATTGTATTCTTTTAAATTAACTACTAGAAACTTAACACTAGCATTTCACGACTCTGCCCGCTTGGCCCACGTTTATCGTTAATTCAGGTCATAAATTGTCTGTGTGCTAAATTTCAGCCAAATTCGAAATAAATGTTGCGTGAAAACATAAGAAAAATTCATTTATCCTCACAAAATTTCGCCTCAATCATATTAACAAAATGTATATTTATTTACAGAATATGCAAAAAGAATTCTTCGGAGCGCCTTATGTTCTACACAATTGTACTGGTCTTACTGCGAAGTTAATGCTTCAGAATAACAACGATTTCTCAGTATTCAATACGGGAGACATTACCTCTGCTGACTACAGGTAAGTGAGACCACTATGATCGCCTTTTATACACCAATTTCATAACATAGAGCAACTTAAGTCATCGGAGATTTTTTAATATTGTGGTTGTTCGCACAATGTTGCAATGAACAAGGTTATTTGCTAAAGCCAGCTCCTCGCGCATGATCACTTGTGAGAGGTACCTTTGTCTTTCATAAACAATATAATGCAAATATATCATTATTTTCCTAATATTTTTAGGTGCTAATTTTGACAAAATCTTTGAAATTAATGAACTCGCCGTTTTGAGTTGTGATATGCATTCTGTAAATACGAACATTATGTCCCGTTATTTATAAATTTTTACAGAATTCTTTGGACTATAAAATTGTAAATACAGTTTCATAAAACAAACGATTTTCAAGTTTAAATAGTCCTTGTTAATATTGATTTGTACTATAAAAGTGATAATTCCTCATTTTCTACAATATGTATACAGTTTTATGAACCAAACGATGTGTATCTTAGGGAAGTAGTGTTAGAGCCGAGCGCGTGTGTGCCGCTGCAGCTGAAGCACGGCGGGCTCAACATGATGAAGCTGAACGAACCGCCGCCGCCGCTCAAGTTGAATGTCAAGGTATACATTTATCGTGTTATACGTATTAAATATGATCTGTCATGTCTATCCTCAGTTATAAAATGAAGTTTTACTTCAAGAAATATTGTACTAGACTGTTTAACTTTATACATTAAAGCGGTGTTTATTTCCTATTTGTTCCTTATAACGTTACAAAGTATAACAAACTTTTAGTTTGTTATATTTTTTTACAAAATAGAAGTGGAAAACGAACATGTAGTTCATCTGAAGTTAGTCACAGACGCTTTGTCACCTCTCAGGATTTTCTTTTAGCATATCTTACAAAATATAACGCAAACGCTTAACGTTATTGTTAGTAGGCAGAAAAGAGCGGTGAGAGCACTTTTGGAGTGAAATTATAATGAGTCACGTAGCGCTCGCCGAGCAGTTTCATAGTGCACCAGCTGCGCAGGTGGTACTGTCAAACATTTGTAATATGGTAATTAAATGTACAGGTGTGCTCGTCGCGACCGCTGCAGATTCCTACAAGTTTGTAGGCAACGGTCATGCTGCGACCGTACGTGGATGTGGTCGTTAAACATTTTATGACTTTTTACGACGTTAACCTTTATTTATTATTGTTGTTTCGTATGCGTATCATTAGATAGTGGAGATGGAGGAGGAGGTGCAGATCCCGGTGGAGCGCGCGGACAAGCGGTACTTCACGCTGGGCCGGCGGCGCTCGGGCGAGCGCGCGGCGCGCGGCGTGCCGCACGGCGCCGCCGTGGAGCCGCGCGGCCTCATCTCCGACGTCGTCATGCAGGACGCCGCGCTGCACATCTACCTCAGGAGCGTCGTGCAGGCATGTACACGCCGCTCCCCGCCGCCCGTGGAACATCGCTTCCTTATTGTCAAAATATATGGTCATTTATACAAAAGTATTTATTTGCGAAATAAGGCAGAATCTAAGTACTTGCGATGTTTGTTACGATGGGTGAAGTAACCGTTAACTTTCACATTTTAAAGGGAACTTTAAAAATGGTACAACAGAATAATTTAAAAACTAACTTTAAAAAAAAGATAAAATAGTAATATTTATGTTTGTTCCTTTTCTACCACGAAATCGCCACTCTATTTTCTGCTAGACGACATAATACGTGATAAGTAGTTTCACGTATTAACCTTAATTTGCCTTAAATCTTGAATTAGGTCGCTTCCGTTTTCATTGTGCGATATTGACTATGCGCCTTATTCACTCAGGTAACGAATACACTAGCGGTGTCGGTGTCGGTGTACTACATGACGCTGAGCGGCAACGAGGTGCGGCTGCTGGGCGACGTGCGGCCCGGCGGCGTGCTGCGGCTGCCGCTTCAGGCGGTGCACACTCCCACCGCTGAAATATTCTTCTCGGTTGAAGGTACGAACGTGAAGGTAGATTCGTATTTAACCGGGGAGGTACCACCGTCGTGAACGTCGGAACATAAATTTTGCAAGTCGTAAAATCGTATTTGGTCCGATCGACATCAAGGTATCAACGAATCGTATTTGGTCCGATCGACATGAAGGTATGAACGCCTAGAAGGTACAAACATAAAATACAATTTTAAAGCATCGTCGTTTATAGCTCGGCCGAGGATGCACCACCGCCACGTCCATTTCTATTATGAAACAGTTCTAGCATTTCAGTGGAAGGGTATGGTTACCAACTTGTTTTTATATGAGGTGACTATCTATTTCCTCGGCAGTAGCAATGCAAATGCTTACCATGGGCCAAGACATCCATAGGCCACCCTGGTCCATAAAAAAGTACTGACCATCATAAATAAAGTATGCAAATACGAATCGTTTTGGAGATTTTTATCATGATGTAATATCAACTTTACATTTATTTAAGGTTTCACTGTGTCCGTTTCGCCATTTATTTGGCGCGAGCTTCAACAAGAAGTAAAGATAACGAAGTTAATGCAATGTGACTCCAAAGACAAAGCCAGTGGGGAGAAATTCTACTTGAAGGTATACACATTCATAAATACATACATATATTGTTCATAGTGTCATGCTTCAAAATAATTTTATTTAAATTTTATATATCTTAAAAATAAAAAGATAAATAAAAAAAATACATTCGAATTGAGAACCTCCTCCTTTTTTGAAGTCGGTTACAAATAGTTAATACTTGCCAATATACAGATGACTAACCACCATCTATCATTTACTTTTTAACGGATTTACCTAAGGAAAGAGGTTATGGTTTGGAGCGGCCACTTAGTGGAGGCTTATGTTTACCATTGAACCTTAAAAGGCTGATGGATGGAGATATAGATGCACATGGTACCAAATAGTCGTCGAGCAGTTTAACAGTAGCTTAGGCAGTCGCGTTTATTTGCTCAAACAATAACAGCTTAATGGCTAGTCATGGTAGTGGTAAGTTATGTAGGTTTTTAATATTATTTTTTTGTCGTAAAAAGTTATGTAGGTTTTTTTTTAATATATATTACTTTTAACAGGCCGTAGGTACAATGGAGCAAGTATTTTACGAGCATACAAACCGGCACACGTTCACATCGTCATGCTACGATATAGTACTGAAACCGGCCGTGAAGCTGCAGAACTGTCTTCCCGTTGAAATCGTCGTTTCGCAACTTGGACTCAAACGCACGCAAGTGTTTCAGCCCGGAGAGATGTTCCACTTATCACATCTTGCGCCTAACAGGGCTTCTATAGTTATTATGGTACGACATATTTTTTCTTTACTTTTACTACGCTTGAGTCAGATTACAATAAAACGCCTGTTTTTCATGTCTGATGTCTGTGTTTATCATTACGAATAAAAATGTTTGATGGTCACTGCGTACCAGTTGCTCCTGTTATATGGATAGTAATTGTAATATTTAAAAAAGTGGTTACTAAAACTTAGTAGATGTAACCGACATATTCAAAGTTTTAACAATTTGTAGTTAAATTTCTTACGTCTATTGTCTTCAAGCTACGGGTGGTAACAAAAATTGATACAAAATATTTAATATATATACAATAAAGCATAAGCTCTGCAGCTTCGTGTTATTATCTTTACCCCACCGAACATTTAAAACCGGATCAAAATCGCGCTTAATATTATTATTTAAAAAATAAGTGCGGTAGTAATGTAATCGTTGTCGTACCGTGAACGCTTAGTATTTTATCCATCATAACCAATTTCGCAGATCCAAAACTATCTGGACAAATGCTGGGTATGCACAAAGAACCTGCCCGATGAGGAGTCGGAGCTGTCGGTGTGGTCGTTCGAGTCTCACGACAGCCCCGCGGTGATGGTGCTGGAGCTGGGCATGCACAGCGCCGACACCGAGGGCACGCAGGTGCTGTCGCTCTACTGCCCCTTCTGGATGCTCAACAAGACCGGCTTCACGCTCTGCTATAGGGTGAGTACAGTTGACCACGTCCCACGTGGTAGCGTAGTCACCGTACCGATTTGACACGCAGTGGCTCCCGGATTCGATCCCCGCCCAGGCGGACATCTGAATGATGACTCAAGATTTTTGTTCTGGGTCTGGGTGTTCGTGTATTCGTCTTTGTGTGTCCATGGCACCAATGACACAGGAGAAAATCCTACTGAGGGACTATGAATGTGGAAAGCGTTTATGTTTATTCCTAGTCCAGAAGTTTTTTGATATATATACTTAAACCTAACGCACGGAAAGTAGTCGCGGTCGCCTAACACTAAAGTTCCTAATGTAACGCTGGATTCGATGGAAAGCTCGTTTTGCACCTTTTTTGGTGAGCCCCATGTCATGGTGCTCCGAGACTACCTCGGAAGTGAATTGATATGAGGTAGAGGAACGAATGAATGGTTGGTTGCGTTCGTACGGAGGTAGATCGTTGCGATAATGCAAAAGATTGATTGAGACAAAGGCACATGATTTAAATTTAAATTTTGATAGTATTAGGTGCATAGTAAGTAATATATAATTGAATAACGAATATGTTTGTGCAATGGGTTGTGTTTCTCACTTGGGTGGATAAATACAACAGTAGGTACAGGCACGATTTCTTTAATCGTTTTATATGTAGGTGTATAATTATCTAGGATATAAATCGTACAAGGGAAACGCTAAAAAAAATGTTTATTCATTGATTCATTAAGAGAATACAATGCCACTAGTTTTACCATTTGTGTATCGATTATTTTTTCCTAGTATATATGGAAAAGTATCAAGTATAGACTTAATCGCATATACAATGGTTCTTAAATATGCAAGCAATGAAGTAAATTAAAATTATCATCAATTGATCGTACTACTATTTTACAATATTATATTTTTCTTCGAATCGAAATATTTTTTTATTTCATAATTACATGCATTTAAGTGCATTTTTAAATGGCCACATCGCTCGAAGGACCGATGACGGATGGGGAAGAAAGGGCCTCGAGTGGCGACTACGTTTAGGCAAAAGGAGTATGGGTCGCCCCCCGACCAGGTGGATCGATGACCTGAAGAAGACAGCGGGGAACCGTTGGGTTCAGAAGGCACAGGATCGGTTGAAGTGGCGCGGATTAGGGGAGGCCTATGTGCCGCAGTGGACCTCAAAAGGCTGATGGATGGATGGATGGAAGTGCATTTTGTAATGTTTTTGTTTTATACGATGCAATATATTGTATCGTTTTAAAAGACTACTGCTGTAATTTTTGTAATCCTTAAAATAATAATAATATTATATTTATTGTGTGTAGGTATACGTACTTAGACACTTTACTGCAAAGATGATTTGCAGAATAATAATATATTATCGTATTTATTTCATTGTTAAATATAAAACTTGACGCCACAGTGTAAACAAAATTTCCCTTTCAAACTATTTTTTCCATTTTGTAATTAAGTATCATTGAAATTTTACCCCTTTAATTTTTATCTAGGTTTTTTATTCAGCTATTTTTGTCATGCCTCTATTTAAAAGCATGTGGTTGAACAATATTTCCCTTTAAGTACTGTTGAATTTCATAATATGAATGATATTATTTCGATAATAGCTGTTACTTGCTGGATGTAAAATTTGATCGTATTTGTTTATTTTTTATAAATTCCTTAATTTAACCATGTTTCTTTTCATATCAATTCAGTATAAAATCCTTTCATGGATTTAGTAAAATCTATCCTAAAATATGTCTCTCTGATGAGGATAAAAAATTATTTCAAGTTCAATTTAGGTCCGATTACTTAATTTTAAACTAAAATATTTTTAGTAATTGATAAATGTCCGTACAAAATTAACATTTTTGACGCAAATACAGGAATTTTATTTACAATATCATGTCAATAGTCAATGTCAATTTACTCTATTATTTTTATTTTCTTATTCTTCGATTATTGACTGATACCATAAACCATTTACATACACACATCGAAGTACAATTCATCAGTCAAACAGAAAATATAGTAGTCAGTGCTACTTTTGATATGATACATATCATGTCCAGTAAACCATTTACTAAAAGTGTTTTTGCTTGAATTGTGTGTGTTCATACCTGTCATATTTGTGTATGTCCGTAAAAGTAGTTGGTACCATATCAATAGATTGAGTCAATCAATTGGTATTTAAACGTTGAATGGTTGCAGAAATCAAAGAAACCAGAAAAAGAGTCCGGCACCCCCAACAAGGTACCTTTGAGATGGTCTAACATTTTGATTTTTTTCCATAGATGTTTTTCATTTAACTTTTCGTTCATTTTATTTTCGATACTCAATCGGCTCATTAGCTTTTCGATTAACAAATGTCATCGCAAATTACTTTTTATATTTTTTTGGTTTCTTGTAACAGACATTTTTAGGTGTGAGACAGCATGCTCCGTAGGGTCATAATTCTAAAGCTTATGATCATTGACCTACAAACTAATGGACATCGCGTCTGTAAAAATGTCCTAACTGAATGTGCTACAAAACGGCAAAAGTGCTACAATAATGTTTTAGTTGCTGTTTACTCTAACAATGCAATAGATACGAGTATAATGTCATATTAAATGATAAAATTATTGAAAAATTCGACGCAAAAGTGAAATAACAATATGACATATATATTGAACTCATAACTAACTCTAAACGACTAAGCAACTTCTTATTCTGATATATTTTCTTTCAACATTTATTCATAAATTCAATAATAGACCCGATGTCCATTTTTTATTAAGTGATACATTCAAGCTATTATTGCATTAGTATTAATATATATAATATAAGTATTAGGTGAGTGCACTCATTGTGTCCCAAGCATCAGTGTAATGTAGTTTGTTTATATGTAAATTCCAGATTAAACATTCATGTTGCAGTAAATTTATTAGACGGTATACTTCACGTACGCCGGTGAGTGCATACACCCCTTACAATACGCCATTTTGCTTATTGTGATGTTTACACACACAAAATATTATTTGCAGTGAATATTTGGTAAAGGGCACACTATTATTAACAAGTAGATGAATTGAGAATGGTTTGGAAATTCATTCAGTACATACATAAATTTATAATTATTCTACACACACACTATACATCTACAAAACGGCACCCTTTGTAATTTTGGTTTTGGAAAGTAATGAGTATAATTTGAACAGTCAGATCTAAAATAATCGTAATCAATTTGTAATTTTCAATTTGTGTTTCTACAGGTTTGTTAATTGAATTATGCTCAATACAACTGGATTCGGTTTTAGGATTATGACCTTAATTCCCGTAAAAAAGCGGAATATTTTAATTATTTTCATCTGTATGTGCTTAATTATATAATATTTATGATCATCATATCGCATGAATTGCATGAAATCATGAATGTATTTTATTATTTTTTGATATCAGTAGGTATTATTTTACTTAAATAGTAGTAAATGCCTCTTTATTACGAATATGCACACAATTTATTTATAATATTAAAAGGTACTAGATGATAATAATAAGTCCGTTTGTAAATAAATTTTAAACAATACCAGGGAAGGGTCGGCTAAAGCTTTGTGTAGGTGGCGCCCTGCACTCAATGAAACAAATTGCTCTTATATTGTTAATAGTATCTGTAACTTAACACACGACAACATATAGGCGCCTCTTGCGGCAGTAATGGGGTATTACAGTATTTTGTGAAAATGAGGTTTTGAAGTGATTTATAAAGTGTTGATAGAGTACATTTTTTTAAATTTATAAATCTGGAAAATATCCTAAAAAGGATGCGTAATTTATATTTTTTAAATTTCATTCTATTCGACTCGTGATGTCATTACGTTAGTAAACATTACATTGACATATAACGCAAAAAAACTTTACGATTACCTTTCTTTATTAATACAAATTGATGTTTCCTATCATAAAAATATTTTTACATTGTTCTAATATAGTACGTAATACCCCATTTGAATTTGCCGTGCCTCATTGATGTACATGCAGCTTAGCCGATATGTCACTGTACAAGTATATAAATATTTATTACTAACTATTTAATTTCAGAACGTTGACGAAACTGGTAACGTGATTTTCCATCCGAAAGACTATAAGGAGCCCATACTGTTTTCGTTCCGTGCGAAGAACTTCTTCGGTAAAAAGAAGGCGGCTATAAGGGTGGAGTTTGGGGAATGGTCTGATAAGTTCTCCCTGGATGTGCCGGGAAGTTCTGGTGTTGTTCTGTGCAAAAATGAAGGCAGGACTTACCAGGTAGAGTACGTTCAGTTAATTAAATTCCAGATGTTCCCGACGATTAAATCGTGATTGCTGCTTGAATGCACTGTTTTATTCATAATTTTTTTTGGGACAATGACGCTTCGGTAATGTCACACAATTCTCTTCCAACCTTTTATATCTATAAAAAGTTGGAATAGAATGGGATGATTGTGTGCTAAAAATTCTAACAAGTTTCAGTTTATACCTATATATATATTTTAATTTGTTGAATGTCACTTTGTACATTATAATTTATTCCAGGTGGCAGTTACGAATCAGCTGACGTTCAATAGCTTGACCAAAATGGTTATATTCACACCATTCTTCCTTATCCTCAACGAGTGTCCATTCCCCATACAATATCAAGAATTACACAGATCTGCCGACCCGTGGCAAGAGGTAAATTCTTTACGACGTATAAGTTGATCCAAAATTACACTATTAAATTAAATTTATTTATTTTTTTGTACAAGTGCGTTACATAAAATGTGTTACATAAAAAAATTGTGACTAATAAAATTTTCAATCTTTTTTTGTTTAAAATTTCTTGTAACATTTACGTCTTTAGTAAATTGAAACATTTCTTTTTTTTCATTGGTAAACTATCTAACTCTATTTTTGGTTAACGGACTCTTATGGAATTCAGTAAAATTCAATCTAATAAAAAAATAAATTAGTATCCAAAAAGTAATTTTGCAGTTAGTTTGCAACACCGTAACTTTAGGCACTAATTTATCACTCAAAAACCTCATAGGTGGATGAAAACTCAAGCGCTCCGCTATGGCCGGTAGTCGAGAAGGAGGACAAGTTGCTGCTCCTGCGCGTGGCCTGCTCGCCCGAACACGCGGCGCCTTTCCTCTACACCGAGCAGCACAGCGTGTGCTTGAAGCTCAAAAATGCGGTGAGTGGCCGTAGACGTACTTCTTGTGATGGATGTATGTGATATGGAAGTATGCTCTATGTAAGACTAATAGGTCAGTGATTTTTACCTTCTTTTTTTTACTTATTTCCTTCTTTAAGGTTTCGTACATCAAAAAGAAATAAAAACATAATCTTTATAAAATCATTCGTGTCTCTCTGTCCGTCGGTTACAGTTTGCTCCGAGTCTACTGTTAAATCGATCACGGTGTCAGGTGAATAAAACAAATTTTCGTAGCGTGGGTTCAAAATGCGCTGTGAGAATAAGTCAACAAAAAAAGTTAATTTTCAACGAGTCAGTTTCAGTCGCTCGTTTTAAATAAATGTTGAGGTAAATCAAATACCTCAAATGATTTTTCATTAGCGTCTTGCCCTGTAAACTGGTTGCTCGCTTTAAATGAATTGGATGTAAATTAAACAATTATATCGCTGCTTGGATTGCATAATAACACAACTCAAAAACGCTTATTTTACAGGAGAGCCAGGTCAAATTTTTTATCGTTTTAATGAATGATGTTTAAATAAAAAAATATATTAAAAGTTCATAAACCACAGTGTACTTGGTGCACCAAGTTTACAATTCTGGGCCTTTAAAGATAAAACTTTATTTTTAAACTTACACTAACTGTAATGTAATTATTTACATTACAACACAGTTAGTAAAACTGTGTTGTAATGTAAATAATTACTGTATCTGTAATGAAAATGTTTGGCGACCGACGCAAACATTTTCAACTAACCACCAACAAATAGCTACGTTAGCTTATTCACAAATAAATTGACATGATTTAATTTAGAGCAGATGAATTTTAAAATTTTGTGGTTATTAATGCAAAGCAGCGAACTATGGCTATCCCTTCTTGTTCTTAGTACAGCGGTAGTTCTTCATTATTCAGGGCAGCAAAAATATGGTCACTTCTCATTTCCTTGTCCGTAGTACGGCGGTTTGCACGTGGAGGTGCAGCTGAGCGAGGGGGGTACCTACATCACGGTGCGGCAGTACCGCGACGGCCACGCCCCCGCGCTGCTCGTCAACTACTCGCTGCACGAGATCACCGTGTACGAGAAGGAGAACGTTAATGTCAGGTAATACATGCTTTGCTACACTGTTTTGTTACTTTTTATTATTTTAGGTCACTGTCTACGAAGCAGCAAACGAGCATGCATTCCATCTGATGGTAAGTGGTTACTGCCGCCCCGGGACATCTATAAGCAAAAATATACAAAGTAATACAAGGAAAAAAAGGCAAACCCGCTGAGTTTGAGGTCGTGTTCCGATCCGGTGGTAGTGTAAGAAAAAATATTGTAATTGACAATTTGTAAGTGCTACCGTAGGCCTATACAAAATAAAGATATTTCATTTTATTTCCTCTTCATGTATAACAGAGATACTATCTGAAATCGATCACAAATGCGTTGCTACTCCCGTGGCCTAAGATGGTCGCATAATATATGAGTATGTAGGACGTGTAGGAGTGCGGTATGAGGCGTTGGGCAAAATCTGTGTACCGTGTATGGGAAACCGGGTCGTCGTAATAAAAATGGTCGGAGTCCAAGACAGAACACGGAAGGAACAGTTTATTCACAGCACACACACACAAAGCAGAAAGATTACAAGAAGGAGAAGAAGAAAACAGAATTACGAGCGCAGTAAAAGGATAGCCAAAAAAATTTAAAGCGCGGCGCACAGGCAATAAGCGGTCTCGCGTCAATGGCGTTCTGAAGCGGACTGCCGCGTCACTATCGAACCACTGCGTGTGCGCCGGCTGTTGCTAAGCCGGTCGCGGACTCTCTAATCACAAAGCGTCATTGTTTTGTCCGACCGTTCGCTGAAGACTAATATATTTTACATGACATTTTATTATAAAAATGAGAAATAAAAAAAATAACATATAATACAATATGAATACAATTAAAATTAAAGTAGCTCCGCTACAAGTAAACCGGCAACGATGTCCTTCCACCTCACGCAAGAACTGCTTCACGCAAGAACTGCTTCACGCTAGAAATAAATGTGGCGGTGGTAACGTTGTTTAGTTTTAATTTGTTAGCTTACGAGATGATCCGACCGGACCGTCATAGTTATTTCTTATACTAATATGAAGCAATTTTTACGTTTCGATAGAAAATATATAGTATTTCCGTCTAATAGCAGCAGTATTAAGCCCTAATGTGTTCTGGTACGAAGGGCGTAATAAAAAAGCGATATACTAGGTATTCCAATAGTCCTCAGGGGGTAGCAACCCGTCTGTGACGTCGCTGTGTTATTTAAACGCATATAGGCAGCAGTTGCCTCCTTGCCGACCTATTTCTATATAAAAAATATATATTTGCTATTGAATGACTTTATAACAAATAGATATGTTATAAAAGAGCAAACTCCATGCCAGAAGTAAGAAATGTGAAGCAGGTATTTAATTTCGATGTTTACTTACAGGGATTACGTAACGATTATACTGTGGTCGACTTAGAGCCTTAACTGGAATAATATCATTAATTATTATTATTTATTTCCTATTTATGAAAATCTTGTAGGAAGATTCCTTCAATGCACCGTATGCTGTACACATGGGACAACCCAGCAGGACCGCGGATACTCATATTTGAAGGATATAAGAAGAAAGAAATTGAGGATGATTTAAGGAAAGATGGAATTGGTGATTTTATGTGAGCAAGATTTTATATATAATACATTTATTAATCGTGTTTTGGACTCATTAAGAGAGATTTTTGTAATTTAAACGATATAGTATATTCAATCATAGGCTTTTTAAGCTCAAAGAGTAGTCTAATTGTTTTTTGAAAACGCCATGCGATTCAGGTCTTTTCAGGCTTTTCTCATAAAATGTTTAAATTCAAATCCTGATGTTGTACTGTACAAAGAAAAAGAGATTTAGCCATTCTAAAGAGTGTTCATAGTTATTTTACTTAATCAATTTAAAGCCTAAGTTGATAATGATATAATGCATGGCAGCATGATGTACCGTCTGGTGTCGGTCTTGAATAGCATAGAGACAAACTTCAGCAGGTGGGCAGCAACATCTGTCTGTTTAACATCAACACCCACGGTTGTCACCAACACGCGTGCCAGGCGCGGTGACTACAGGTGAAACCCTCATTAGATTTTCATGACTCCATTTTCTCCCAGAAGACGAGTTTTCGATTGGGAGGAAATTATTGAATAATTTGGACCTAGATGGAATTTACGGACTAGGAAGCCTATGTTCAGCAGTAAAGCTCAAAATGCTAATAGATGGTAATGATAAGTTTATTTTCAGGATTAACGAAACCCAGCGTATATCGTGGGTGTCGTTCCTAGACGGTCTTCAACGAGTTGTACTATTCACGGATGATCCGATATTAGCGAGCGGCGCCCATACGATAGGGGAGGCGGAGTTTGTCGAGACGGAAATAGTGCTGTCCATGCAAGGCCTCGGGCTGTCGTTGGTGAATGATCCGGAACAACTGGAGATCGTGTATATTAGTATATCCAAGTAAGTATGTAATACAGTTGTTGTTTTAATTTCTTACAGGATTAGTATCTAGCCTAAAGATTCTAATTTGGAAAATAAACTATAACGAGAAATTTTATGGAAACAAAACAGATTTTTTTAAATTATTTATTAAACATTAAAATAATCGTGCTTACCACCGCTTAGTGTTGGTAGTAAGGAAGAGTAAATTTATAAATGAATATTGTTTAAATAGTTGGTTCATCCACGTAAAATGTATTTGTATGTGATGGTGTTATAATATGTCATTGTACGGTGCATCACACGTACAATGGGCAGTGCTGCGTCAGCAGGCGCGTGGTCACGCGTTCGCATGGTTGGCTCGTAGCGTACACAACCCCAATATTAGCAATTTTCTTAAAAATATATATTTTGCCAACAAACAAATTTAAGCTCTTATTTTTTGTGCCGTTTTCGGACTGTACAGTCATGCTCACTTATAAAGGTAAGCAAAGTAGGGATTTTTCAAATCAACACATATTTTTTTTACATAACATTATTGTAGTGTTTTTGATGGTTAGTACGTCAGCAAAGTTTACTGTATATAGCTAGAAAGGTATGTTATTAATTATACATTATTTAGGCCTTTTCTTTTTTCCTTGTGTTAAAATTTAGTGTTTCGTAATATGTATCGATGGTTATTTTTACAGCTCTGGAATAATTTGGGAGCAATGTAAATTGGGAGCTCGACGATTCAAAAAGATAGAGGGTCCAAAATTAATACAACTGGAAGAAGCTTATCAAAGATATTTGAACGATAAAATGGTCAGCGATAGTCCGTTGTCACCGAAAGTACAAATTGATGATAAAACTGAGGTATGAAAAATCGTCAATAAAATAAAAATAAAAATAATAGTGTGGAAACTATAAGAAGACACGATAATAGGTGTATTTTGTGGGATAATGGGAAAATAGTTGATCGGATGCCGTAGGTTTAAATTAATTGTTCTCAACGCCCATTTAATTTCTGAAACTTGTTAATTATTGTTAAGTAGATCTGATATTTAAACTATTGTTTAATTAGCGGCAAGACCTTATATAGATTCATATTTGAAAGACGGAGACATCGTCGAATACGTCTTAAGCAAATTTTCTTTATAAAACTTGATGTGTAATTATGACTTTCCATGGCCTATTGCATTGATCGACATCAACTATGCTTTCCACTTGATTCTTAACTCGAAGAATAGTTCGCAAAAAATCGAATAGTTTCTAATAATTCGAAGAATTTGGAATAATTAGATAAATTTTCGACAATTCGAGAATTATTGAAATATCACTGGATTTTCCATTATATAAAATTGAAAATTTCACTAGTCAACCAGTGGAATTCTCGTTCACTGGTTGAATCTGTGAAATTCTACTGATTCATTTTAAGAGAGAAAACATTCGGAAATTTGCGAAGAATAAAATAATTTGTGACTAATTCTAAATCTTTCAAATTATTCGAAATCTTTCGAATTATTCGAAATTTTTCGATTTATGCGAAACTTTCGAATTATTCGATTCGAACAGTAATATTCGATTTGGAACGAATAATTCGGAAGCTCGAATGATTCGCACACCCCGAATACAAATCCAACGAGTAGTTAGCGAGTGTCGCCTGCACAGGTGGACTTCGAGGAGATGCGTCAGCTGCGGCCGTGCGCGCGGCTGCTGCGGCGCACGCTGCAGCCGGGGCTGTGGGCGGCGTGCGGCCTCACGCGGCACTCGCGCCGGCTGCACGCGCGGCTGCACCGCCTGCAGGTGGACCAGCAGCTGCCGCTGCCCACCTTCCCCGTCGTGCTCGCGCCCGTGCCGCCGCCCAAGTCCGTCGCCAACGACGATCCCAGCGGTCAGTCACGCTTACTGTAATAGTATATTGTGTACATTAGGAAATCACAAATCGATATCGACCGGTAGACGGACGACCGGGCAACCGTTTTTAAATTGATAAGTATTTAGTATCGATTAGAAAATTTTCAAAATAGTTTGAGAATTCGTGATCTAAATCAACGGTGCAACGTGCGGCTTTTAGATGCTCGAGAACTTTCCACGATTACCCACCTTCCCGATTGTACTCACGGCCGTCCCGCTCAAATCGATCTTTAATGATGATCTCAGCGGTCAGTGACACGTACTATAATGAAAGATTATGTAGATTATAATACAAGTGCAACTTTTAGATGCGCGCGAACGGTCCGCTGAGTAACTCATGGAAGAAAAACGACTGTTTCAACACCGCGCACTGTAACATCAAATACTCTCCAGTAGGCTATTACATACTCGTTTTTGATTCTGTTCCTGTTGTCATATAGTTCGTCGTGAACAATGATTATAGTGGCCAGTGGTCTTCAGTTTATTTTTTTAGTCACTTTCAATTTTTATTTTGATTTTATATAACTTTACTTTAACACCCGAGAGTATTCTACTGGTTAGGGGGCTAGTGAGTATAATTTCTATAAAATCAGCAGACGTGACACACGGTATTAATAGCCATAACTATAGCCTAAGAAATATTAAGGACCACGTCTGTCACCACAATGGCGCGTTGTCAATTGACAGCGTTTTAAAAATGTTAAAAAAAGGTGTGCTATACCGTAAACCATACTGTAAACACAAAAAATCGGTGAAGCAGACATCCTCAGGGCTCTGATCAAGGCTCAAGGAGTCTGACTTTAGTAGTAATCAATTTTTTTAGTTTTATTTTTAGGAAATATACTATATGAAGTGCACACTTGGCATACTTCAATTGTTTGATTAATAACATTGAGTAGGACTATGGAAAAATGGTCTGCCATCATGTTGCCCCTGCGTTTTCTATTACCAGCGCTTCGAAAATGTAAAAAAAACATGGTTTGCTATATTATGCGCACATGTCTGCATCTTCGACTGATGTTTGGATTTCTTATGAAAAGCAATGAAATGTATAAGGCAGACGTTCAGACCTCTGATATTCCAAAGACATACTGACATACTGATCTAAACTGCAATCTATCTCGATGTGAAACTTGTGCAAATTGTATACCGAAATGGTCGCCAGCTCCCTATCTATACGTTTGCTTATTTAACCGGCTTTGAATTGCTCTCTCCATTAAATAATACAGTGTTATAAAAATGTAATGGTGTTTTTTTATATAATAAATAATAAACCCATACTTTTCAACCATAGGCATGAAACCCTTCATCGAGCTGTCGATAGTAGAGCGCATCATGGAACACAGCAAGGTGCGACAGTACAAGTACTACAAGGTGCTGATCCAAGAGTTCCACGTGAAGGTCGACATGGGACTGATTAACGCGCTGATGGGAATGTTCCCGCAGAGGCTCCTTACTGAGCAGGAAGCGGTGAGTTCTAAATAGTCCCAAATCTTATGTCACCCATCTTCCATTTCCCGTTTAACATCTTCTTTGTTATCTATCTTATGCCTTTTCCTTAAATATCATTCTCTATTCTTCAACAAGAAGCGGTGGGTTTTAAATAATCCCAACTCTTTTCTGTCATCCTTCTTCCCTTTTACTGTTAAGAGCTCTTTTATTTTCTATGTTATGTCTTTTCCTTGAATGTCATTATATATTCTTCAACAAAAGCGGTGAGTTCTATATAGTCCTAACTCTTATCTGTCACCCATATTCCCTTTTGCTGTTAACATCTTATGCCTTTTCCTCCTATATTACCCTTTTTTATAGTATGGAAGTAGCAAACGAGCATGCAGTCCACCTGATGGTCACTGGCTACTGCCGCCCATAGACATCTGTAATCAACCCTAGGTAAGATCAACGTCTCACCTAAGGT
>MOOZ01001055.1:490358-511649 GCA_002930495.1 Cecropterus lyciades
GAAGCCGTGCTCATAACCAGCAGGAAGAAAATAGAAAAGTAGTTGGACGCCACGAAATTACATGACAACCGTTTGTCAGGTACTTGGGAGTGATGATCGACGCTCGACTCCGATTCAAGCTGTTTTTCAAGCGGAGCACGTGAGTGTTAGAGCATTAGTAGTGGGTGCAACCCTGTCACGTGCAAAAAAACGCACACACACACACACACATACACAAACACAGACATACGAACACGTACACACAAACGCATGCATATTAAAACAATGTCGCATATATGAGCGTATACTGCATATATACGTGCATATCGTATATGTACCGCCCGTAAACATATTTGCGGATTTCATTGTTAGTGATGTATAACGGATTATCTTAAGAGTAATAGCGAACAGGTATGTAATTCACCGGGTCTAAATTTTTCCTGTCGCCCATGGATAAAATTATAATTACATACTTGAAATAAAAAGCGTTAGGCTTTGAGGACCCATTAATGTCCCACTGAAGACCCCTGTCCAGTACAGAGACAGTATTGGGCAGACCCGTATCATCTAGTCTATCACATGAGTTTATGCAATAGCCCACCGCGCTGGCCAAATGAAAATTGATACATACACATGTTTGAGAATTTTCTTTAAAAGGACTCAAGCATGGGATTCGAACCACGGATTGAGAGACTGAAATTCGACGACTACGCTATCACTGCTTGATTGTAATAATTTATGTATTAATTAATTTATTTAATTGTAGGGTAAGTATGTGAGCACGGACACGTACGAAGCACACGTGTGGGTGATCCCCAACAAGGAGGTGGTGATGTGCACCGACAAGCGGTTGCTCTACCTCGAGAAGAACAATGTGTTCGGCGGCTGGCAGGTACGTCAACTAACATAATTAATATATTAATTTATATTATTACTAGCCTTTTATCGCGGCTCCGCCCGCTTGCGTCATGTACCACGTTAAAAAATATCCTAATGTGTAATTCAAGCCATAGACTTTCTGTGGGCCAAATTTCATCAATATCCAATCAGTAGATTTTGCATTAAATTGCTTTCTCACTTACATTCGCAAATATAATATTAGTAAGATGTTATCAATTTAATGTAATTACCGACTTGACTTGACTTTAGCCAGATTTGTATACCACAGGAATGTTTACAAGTAATGAATAACTTATATTATTAGAAAAATAAAGTTTTTGTGGGATATACGAACAGAAAAGTATTAATCAATTGATAAATCCCCTTAAATGAAAAGCATTATTTTTATCTTTGATCTTTATTTTTATTAATTGCCGTCTTTCTTGTTAATTCTTTTTGTTCTATCTGCTTTTGGGCAACTGGCAACTTATGCCAGATTGACCAAAAGGACTTCCATAAAATTGTTAGTCTTATCCCACAAGTGCCGATAATTGCGTTAATCAGTTCATTTTGTAATGATTAGATCTGTTCCAACGAAAAATATTTTATCAAACGATACAATTTTTTCCGATTCTTATCGATAAGTAGTAAGTTTGTACTGCGTGTTGAAAAGGTCATGTTTTATGTATATTACATTACGCTACCCACCTCTCAATATTCCAATGAATATTTCATGATCTTATCCGTGAAAGTGAGAAAATTTCGTGGATTATGATTAGTAGTAAATAATATTGCTCTATTCCTTGCAAATTTTTTTTAAAATTATTATTTCCTTGTACATAATATTATTAGTCTTTTAGGTTTTATATGTATTTGTGCTTTGGAATTTTTCAAAAATTTAAATGCGTTTGATAAATAATATTTTTCCAGTCAGACCGGTTCTTTTGACACAAAAAATTGCTGACCTGAGAATTTCATTACATATTTATTACAATCGTTTCCGACAAATTGCCGTATCTGAGAAAAAGGTATAATATAAAGTCTATTTTAAAACATAGAAGTAACAAATGAACATTCAGTACATTATATATTTATATTATGAACGTCTGTAATGGCACACAAATAGTTTATGACCTGGATCAATACATGATATTGATTACCGTGGTAAACGCGCTCGAAGCCGGGAAATAAGCTAGTATTCTAATAATTTATCGTGTAATCATATCAGCTGTTGAAAATAGTAAAAATTCGTACAGATCGTGTGGACGTACCTGTGGACGGAGATGCCCGAAGTTCCGAGCGCAGTGGCTAAGGGCGTGTACATCCCGACCGCGAAGAAGAAAGTACTGGGCATGTTTCCAAGCTCTGCTTCCGGCAAGGTTGTCTTCCTTTACGACGAGCAGCAGAAAAAGTATCTAGTGGCTCAGTGCGAGCGTCTCATGCGACCCCGTTGACATGAGGAGGTAGAAAGGCTCCCGCCCTCTATGGGGTTAGCGGAGCTCTTTCTACTAGCCTTCGACACCCGCACGGCGCTCGTCGCGCTCGCCTACCACTGCAACTTGCACCACTTCGCTTGGAGCTTCCGCTGAACGCACGGCTAACTGACGTCGGCTCTACACTCGAAACGTCTGAACGAAAAGTGATACAATACAAGAAAAGTTATATAAAGATCTTTTGTCTGCGTTTGCCTAGCAATGAACCGTAAAATTATAAATATTTTGGTAAATTGTGGAAAAAGTCACTATAAAAGAAAAACCTTGGAATATAAATTGTTTTCTTTTTATTCAAATTGAGATTATTTTAATAGATACGAATAAACATATATCTAATCATGCTAACAACGGTTGCGTTGCTAAGCCAAATTGTTATGCATATTTTCTTCTGCAGTTTATTTGTGAATTTAGAACCAACGTCTATAAGTCGAGGGCTGAACGATATCGGCTTGTAAGTGAATTCTTTCTAATTAATGATCCGTGGTTAGCGAACGAGTGCATTCAACAAACTTTCTTCTTTAGCCTTGAACTGATAAATAATTTATATCGATAATTTTCATAGGTTTTCAGAACAATTATAACTTATTTTATATTCTATGTGGAAATTGTTTCATGTATCGTTGAGAGGTGCTTAATTTATCATATTATTCACTTTACGCCCTTTCGTATTGTGATAATTTTTTTGTTTTTATATAAAGTCCTGTTGTACAATTTTTCTAATAGACATAAATGACAACCACAATGTTCTGAAATTGTGTATTCTACATATTGTGTAGTCTGTTTTTTTTAGTTTTATATCTATCACGCATAAATCCCAGTGGCCATATTTAACTTAAATATGTAATATCTTGTACTTTTATGTGCCTTTTGCTAATTGCTCTATGTATTTAAATACAGGTATTCTTAAAATATTTATTCTCATTCGCTCATGTCATATTTTCTTATATCAATACATTACTAACATTTAGGTTCGAGAAGTGGAAGTTAATTTGAAAATAAGCATTTACATTTAAACTTTAGTCTTCCGTTTTTTAATATTTGTGATTATGTTTTCGTTGAATTCTATTGTAGTTGTTTGTACTTTTTTCTGTTTGAATTGAATGTCGAATTGATTCAAATATTTGATGAAAAATATCCTCGAATATATAAGTGATTGAGTTTAAGTGATTTTTACAAGTAATTCAGTAGCATTATAGACATATTGAAATCTGTGTGTGTAAAGACTATATCGGTCACAATGAAACATCATCAGTAATGCATCTGTGTCTTAACTTCAAGTCTAAGAGTACAAAATAGTTTATTAATAGCAGTTTATGTTATTTCGAGAAAATTAAGAAGTCGTACTTTATGTAGTCGTATATTCGTTGCTAACGTACCAATACCAGTGCCTTACAAAAGATGCATTCGTGAATAATTCACGTAAAAGTTTGATGTTCGATGTGCATCCTTTCAGGAGATCTTTCAGTTGTTAATGAGACGTTTGTTGTTTAGATTTTTATATTATGTTACTGTGTATCGTAGACGAGTAAACTGAGTGTTAGCTTTAGAACGCGAACGCGCAACGAATGTGTACTTTGAAATAAGATTGCACTGTCTTAAAGTAATTTAAACGAGTTAGTTGTTGTCTGTTCGACGCGCGTTCCGAGTATATTCGTGCATAAACTATTCCAAAATATAACAGTAATTATAAAGTATACAGTGTAATACATGTTACTTTTTGTAAAACATTTATTTTGTTAAACATTTATGTGGTTGTATTTCTCCAGTTATTTTTAAGATTTGTATCTCTTGCTTATTGCACGGTTTACTAATTTCTACTTTTTTTTGTCTTGGAGCTTTATGTACCGTCGTTTTGATTAAATAAAAAAATATAAAAACAAAAATGTGTAATTTCATTTAATTCGACTTAGTAAGTGCGTTATAATGAACCCCAAATATTGAAAGGATTTTAAAAATGATGTTTGAGACATATTACCGCAATGTGATGTCAGGAGGAGGGGGAGGGGGAAAATACGAGAGGGATGAATCATTATTGCAAAAGAATTGGAAATATTACGTTGTTATAAATTATATTTTATTTAAAATATTAGTTAAAATATTTTTCTAAAGTATCTCACTTTATTGTATTTTTTTTCATTGCGAAATAACAATAATTGACGAAATCTATGAAATTATAATAATCTAGTTTAGCTAACGAGTTAAGCAAGGACTCTACGATAATTTTAAGACTGGAAGAATTATTCGTGTTTCGGCCGTTACTCATTTATATCACTCTTTTAACAAACAAATCAAATACAGCAACATTAAATACGGTGATGTATTTCGGTTTGAAGTAGGGTTGTAACGGAGCTCATCTTAGCGGAGGCGGAGGCGGAAGCGGAAGTTAAGAGGTTCACCTCTTAACTTCCGCTTCCGCCGTTATGTTTACGAACAGCTTTGCGGATCGCCTTCCGTGCAGTCTGTCACTAAATAATAGTTCACTTAGCACTGAACATGATGGTGCCGATAAGTAAGTGCGAAATATGAATATAAAGTTGAAGTAAATATGAATATCACAATAAAGATATTCATCTAGTTGCAACATGTAGCTGAACGGCCCTGTCGCCTAGCGTCCCTCCTTGCGCGTTGTACGTCAAGATCAACGTAAATAAACCTCCGTCATAACTCCGCAAAAAATTTGTGGATGCGGAAGCGGAGGTTCGATTTTTGCGGGAGTTCCGCAGTAACGGAGGCGGAGGCGGAGTTTCGTTACAATCCTAGTTTGAAAAGTGTGGTGGAGCAAAAACGTTAAAATCTCAAACTTAAGCCCTCTAGGGAAGCCTCTGCATTGTACCCAATGAAAGGTTTCGGTCCTATTTGGGGTCTACTATAAATACCTAAGAGACCCTAACCGCTTAGGTCACTAGAATGCTTTTTTATTTAATTTTATAAAAATAAAATCGCAGTAAATGAATTAATTAACCTGTTTTAAGATAGGATGTGATTTATTGCTATAGTTATAGAAGCAGTTAAATTCATTGGCAATAAGTAACCCTCGTCGTAGGTTAGTAGGTACCCTAAAACTTCACTTTACATCACTAATGGACGAAATTTCGTCATAAACCAAATTCGCACAAACTTGTTACAATTAAAAGAGGGTTATAAAGAGGTTTATATTCAAACGATAAAACGGATATTCTAAACGATGGCTTACGTCTTAGCAGTAATGACTACTTTACGGACATTAAAATTTAGGAGATACTCATTTAGCTTAATATTCGCATTCAAATCGAACCTACGTTTCAGTTAAAAGGAAGCTGTTACGTACAGATGTAAAATGGTGACGTTAAATCGCAGTTAAAAGTTTCTATGTCAATATCAGCAAGCAGTGTAAATATATATTGTTTTAATTATTTGATTCGCAAATTATTTTGATATATTTATTTTTATTAAAGTGAAACTATTTCCGACGACTATTTTTTTTTGGTTTAGCTGCCGTATGTCGCATTACACTCCGTTGTTAGTTAGGGGAAAGTGAAAGGCGCCCGACAAAGCAGCCATGGCCAATATAGTTGTATTTTCATTAGTTTATTTAAATTTTAATTTATGTAGATTCACTTGCATCGTGGTTTCATAAAACCACTCATAGTATTTTATCTGTGGACAGTAGGTACCTACTAGGATTCAAATATTCCTGACTACCTGTATAGTTTATGTAATTTCGCTTGAAACCTTGCATATCAACACAAGATATACCTACAATAGTCAAAGCAATTTTTTTATATTCCTGTTAAAACACTTGTAGGTTCCATTTACAAGGTCTAATATAATCAAAATAAGCGTGTTAGAATAATAAAATTAGATTATAAATTCAATTAGGATATATATGTACTCACATATAGGTAGGTACATGAATATATAAAAAAAACATGAATTAACTATTTTAACGGACGGGAAAGAGAACAGGACAGGAAAGAGGAAAGAAAATAAAATATTTATCAAAATCCATCCTCATAGTGTATGTCAATATTACGTCTTTATTTTTATTGATTAAATTGCTATATGCATGTAATATTTTTATGTACCTATGTTTGGTTCATTCCAAATCTGAATAACATCCTAATGGCATCAAATGAAAAATAGGCCTCTATAGACATAACCACCTACGTTAATATGACAAATGTGTGATTCGAAATCATTGGATTGGAACGTGAGGCAATGAATGAATACGCGTCGATAACGAGTGGGATGAATTTATCTCAGCTGCCTTCGTATTTAACAAAAGTGTTAGGCTAATACACATTAGACATAAATATTATGTAATCGTAGTAGTAAAGTCTTGTTGTGCTTATGATAAATGATCCAAATGGGTACATATATTATAAGTACCCAATTGTATCCTTACATTGGACCTATAAAGTATGCATTTTTTATGTAGAGGTAGCAAACGAGTTTAATGTCCACCTGATGGCTACCGGTCACTGCCTTGCGTGGACATCTATAATCGATAGCGGATAAGATGAGTCTAGCTAAAGTTAGCTACAGATCCGTTGCTACAACTGATGATATAGTCATCAGTCTTTCTGAAAGGTGAATGATGAAGTGTCAGAATGAATGATGTAACTTTAAAATGGCATTAATATGTATGATAAAAATATTACTATATACGTACATTGAAGAACATCATTTAAAACTTTACAATTTTCTCAAATAATATTAAATGAGATTAGCGCGTTCAACCAACAAACCGAACCGAACAAACTCTACTGTTTTATAATATTAGCATACCTAGATAGAATTCCGTGTTAAATTTAATCTTCTTAAATAAAAATCTGTATCAATCAGTAAGTACCAAGTGTTACGTGAGGTTTTTAATTTTTAATTACACTAGGTATATCTAGTTTTCATCAATCGTTAAAGCTCAAAATTCTTTATATAAATTACTCATATGGGTGACAACAAATGTATGATTGGTTTCAGGTAAGACTGCTATCTTTTTGACCGTGAAAAAACCTTTTATAATTCAACTTCGACTGTATCGTAATAACTACTTTGTGCCTAATAATAGCCGTGTTAAGCGCTGCTGTATTGTGGTTTTAAAGATGTCGTATCCTTATTTAAGGCATTTTATCTTGATCCACAGGAGTGACAACCCATTTGTGATTCTATTTAGGTAGAACCCCTGTTTTATACGGAGTTTGTAAAGATGTTTTTGTTGACTGCATGTTCGTCGTTTGATTCACATTCAATACTTAACATTTATACGAGTAGGTGTGTGTATTCCAGTCCTTATAGAATTTCGGATGAAAGCTCTGCTTAGAAAGCTTACATATCTACCTCCTCTGTATACGTTTGATCACGTGATTTTTTTACAGTCGTCAGTTTATCTAAATAATACAGGAAGGGATGTAAATAATATTAACAGTAAACAAATTAACTGTAAATGTACCGTTACCTTTATAAAGTAAAAGGCATTTCGATTTAGTCCCTAGGAGATGCCGAGTGCTAATGATTATTTATAATACTTGAATAGTTTGGAAAATCCAAAAGAGCACGTCTTACAACGCTCGGTAATTATTAGGTACATAAATTAAGTTACGGCATTCATCATTCATCATCATTTATTGGAGAACAGGAATATTACGCCAAAAAAAATATTGTAGGCAATCTTTTAAGAAAAATATTGACATTCAAAAGTCAATCAGTTATGAAATAAATTAAAAAATAGTAGCATCAATAATTAACACAATTATATAAGACGGTTTTGTAACATTTCCCGTACTTAATTTAATTTATGAATGTTGGTGCAACATTGTTCCGCACTATCGTCTAACATAGCAATGAGTATTATTATATAACTAGCTAGCCCCGCGGTTTCACCCGCGCTTAAAAAATGCCTAATAACGTGAATGATTTGGTGAATTGAGTTACTGTATGGAGGGGTGCCCCCCACCTCTCCCCCGCTGAGAAGGCTTCTTAAAACGATGCCCATAAATAAGTCGAAACTCGACAGAATTTCAGAATTTTATGTACATCATACATAGGTGTCCACCATATATAGTCAAACGCTATGCGTTTGACGTGCAATTAACTAAAATATAAAATTATAGTAGCAAACGATCGTGCGATTAACTAGAAGATAGGTCAACTGGCCATCTCTGTCCATGGAAGTTTGTGATCAACTCTTCATAAATAAAATTTTTGCTAAGTATTTAGGTATTTCTATACACTATAACATTCTAAGTATCAAACTAGAGCATTTACTTATAATTCTAGTAGGTAAGAAAACAAAACACATTTACATAATATGAAGAGCTTAAACTTTGTGTCATTGTTAGACCTGGAGTTAGTTTGTTTCACATAACTATTTGCATAAAGACATAGAAATGAGCGTGGATTCACAATAGATATGGAAAAGCGAAAGATTTGCATTAGAAATTGTGAGGAAACTGAAAGTCACTTAAACAGCCGTTACATTGGAAACTACTTAGAGTGCGAAGCGAGCTGCCAATATTTTAATTAAAATGTTATCATCTCGTACGGACTTCTCGAATCAACTTCAAACTTTTGTTAATACCTTCTTATTCAATGCTAATTGTTGCCGTAGTTGCATTATTTTATTTATCTAAGGTTAATTTAGTTGTGTTGGCATAGGCAGACATCTTATTAGTTTTTATTTCCTGTTACGGTATTTTTACAACGTAATTAGTGTATAATTTTCAAGTAATTTCAAATTACCCGTGCCTACCTCATCGTAGGTATGGGTATCTTCCTATAACTGGAAAAGTACAAGAACATACTGTAACATACTGCTCCAGTGCTCATTAGTAGAGGGCATTAGTGATAAACCTGTGTCTAATGTTTAGAAACTGCTTGTTGGACTTCCGACGTGATTTAACCACTACTTTCTAATGACATCAATGGGTAATATCGTTAATTAAACTTATATATGACGTAAGAATAGTGAGAAAGCATGGTCAATTGATATTGTATAAGCGAAACTGCGTGGCATCCAACGCTTACTGTTTGCAGAGGACGGACTAATTAAATAGACCAACATATGTAACTCGAATGTTAATTTCCATTAGCTAAGTGAGTTATATCTACTTAAATCAAGTTTACACGAATACACAAATTACGGATCTTACGATAATAAACAGCTGTGAGAGATTACTGCGTAGATGTTGATCTGTAATAAGAAATACAAGTTTTTAAATAAAAATATCTGGAATAGCAATGATGTAAACTTGCAAATTAATATATTATTGAAGGGGTTGGTTTTAAGACAAACTACCGAGTCTAAGCAGAATATAATTACTTAATGATAATATAGATGCTATTTAAATCAAGTTTCGTCTTACGTTAGTTTTGATTATTGTATTGAAATTACGTGTGTGAGTTGTTCGGGTAGGTAACATTTAAATGGGGTAAAAATCCCACATAACCCGGAGTCTCTCCCAAGGCTTCGGTGTACCTTTTGAAGGTTTCCCCCCGTCACCAAAAAAAATAACATTTCAAGTCGACGATCAACTAATATTTACCTCTGTGACTTTATACATATGTATGTATACATATATACGTGTAATAATAATAAATTATTGCAATATTATATTTTTTACGATGCTAACGCTTAAACTTCTGATACAAGTAATCAATAAAAATGGCGCTATATTCAATTTTTAAACATTAATTTTCTATAGAATAATCAATAAACTACACTGAAGATTAGAACACTTATTTCGGATTTTATGGTTATACAGAACTTTTCACAGCAGATTTTTAACTCATGTCATAATATATAAAATGTGTAATATAAATCAGATACATTTCTTTTCATGCCAATAAATGTCACTAATTAGATTTCGATAAATTCACCGGCCAAGTGTTTCTCCTATTTCAAGTGTTAATTTAGTTAGGCGTTGAAGAAAGACGTCTTGTTTGATAACGGCTCCAATTTAACAATTACGTAACGACATTACCTAATTAAAATCATTGCTTAGTTAAAATTTGGGTCTAGGTTTATTTAAGAGACATTTACAACAAATCATTACAATTATTCAAAAATAACGTTGTAGTATGTACCACATTATTTTTGGAGTGAAACATCTTTAGAATCGTTATGATTTGAAACTCGATGAAACGAAAATGCGTTACGAAAGCCATTGTCGGCACTACAACTAGAATGCGCTGTACCCCTTTCTAAATCACGCTCACGATTTTACTTTGTGGCTCGTGAAAAAGCTTAAGTTTGGAATATGCGAAATAAAGTGTCGAAATATGGGTTGCAGTAATTACTTAATCGATTTTTGTAAATAAGTTTGACTACTGAGGAGTTAATTGCACACACACACTTTTTTGTTTATTATTCATTAAGCGACTGGTAACGGACCTACCCATTTTGTAAGGACTTAGTCCTACAAAGTGGTAGGTCTTTTAGGCAGGCAATGCATCGCATTCTAGATAACATTGAACAGGTGCATGATGAGATCTGTAGTAGTAGAATAGAATATATAATTGATGGTAAAGAAAATTACGTGTACCTAAAACAGGTCACCTTTTAATTTCTCTATCTTCCCAGTTCCTGTCTAATGATGAAAATAAACGTTTTAAAGTGGTTGATAAAGTATTTGCGGCGAAAATAGCTTTATGTATTAAAGGACTTCAAAAGGAGGTAAAAATGTTAAGGCGTAGGTAGTAAGCACCTAATGTAGAGATCAAGATTAAATTTCTTAAATTAAATGCTTATGAAATTATGAAGTTAATAAGCAAATATTAAGTTTAAATTACGTTTCTTATATATCTAAGGTGTGCTTAAAGATAGAAGCTTCACGTTTCAAAAGGCTTTTCGTCGATTGTCTCGTTGCTATTTTAGTATCTTGTTCAAACATCAAAAAATGTATCCATTTACACGTGTTATCGAAGGGAACGATAGAAAAAGTAGGCCATGTTTTAATAGTTTTAGTGCTAACAAGACGTGATGGGTCAAGATGTAATTTCATTGTAGTATTAAGGTACCTAGGTACTTAGATAACATGTCGAACACATTTTTACGAAATTTAAAAAGTCATAAACGAGAAAAAAAATGGCTTTAACAACAAAAAATAAATCAGATTCCATTTATTTTCGAGCCATTTTTAATATTTAAGCAGTATATAAACCTATTGTCTTCTTGATGGAAAATGATCCCAGCCGTTCATAGAGATCAAGAATAATGCACACTATGACTATAGCATAAAATAACTATTTATAAAACGCTGTCAGAGTTTGACATAAGAATAAAGTGCTACAGTACGTACTTGGAAGTAACGCGGAAGTTACAAGGTGGCAGAAGGTCCAAAATAAATTCCGTTATATTAAGAGGTTTTATTATGATTATTGTTTTAATTAGGTTATCTGTGTAGCGAGGCAACGAAAAAGTGCTCATATACAAAACAATAACTCAACTAGATAGGCTAGGGTCAGTCCTGCTTAGTACAAGGATCACGCGAATCAATTTTTCACACCGTCAACGTTTTCCATATAGCATGGAATCCTGAGTGGGTTGGCCACTGCCTTATTTATCTTTTAGATTAATTCTGTCTCTCCGACGAATGTGATTAATTCTAAATATACCACGTTTATAAGTTTTGTTGCAAAAATCATAAAGTAATCATATGATGACCCACTCTTGCCTAATATCTGCTCTAACTTTATAGGATGTTGATATCAAATCATTTAGGTAGTTAATTGATAAATTTAGACGTCTATTCTGAACGAAACAGTTTGTGAATGTGAGTTTATGTGTGTTTTTGACATACAAAATACAAATAATCTATGAATAGAAGTGTTATTACTTCTGTAAGCGCAGGTTTTGAAATAATACATATTAGACATCGCATAGTGAACATGAAAGTGTAAACAAAGTACTAATACTAAACTACGAGTATTAATAACCTGCGAAAATTATTAATGAAATGATTGGTTTAAAACGTAGTCTATATACACACTATAACTTTTCTTTTGTCTTTTTGAGTCAGTTGCTACATGGAGTTTAAAGTAACCAAATAACTATTAATGGACAGGAACATATTCATATTTTTGAAAGCTGAATTAATTTTACCTAAATTAAAACGATGCATGAGACATTACACTCCCAAGATAAAGCATTTAGAATTATTTGAAAATATTTGTGGCACATACAACATATTGTATCTGTCTCATAAGGCAGAAAGTTTAATTAAGTAACATACGAATCAGTTCTTATTACTGCGCAAATGGCGTAAAAGTTTCTAATTAATTATTTTCTTCTCTCGTGGTATCACAATTTTATTATATTAAGTGTTATTTTGTGAAGATTACTATATTTAAACGAAGCATAACAGTAGGACGATATTTGGCGTCATGTTGCGTAAATGCTGGCGCTCATAAACATTAGAGAGACGTTAGTCGGCGAGAATGGCCTCCCGATGTAAAACCCACAATTTCCTGATAATACTGTTACATCGAGCTGTGGAAGCTGTTTGCATAAATTTTAGGTATTGGAGGTCTAGGTTCGAATCTTGACGGATAATTTTGAAGTGTATTGAATAAGTTTGATTTGAATTATAACAAAATACAATACAATATATAAAAAATATAGCAACTATAATTATGTACAAAGTAAACAAAAAGCTAAAATATAAAAAAGTCATAAGCAATGTGAGAAATCTGTGTAAGCAGAATTGCTTACACAGATTTTTATTATCTATTCGCATTCATAATAATATTACTTCTAGCAGCCTTTTATTGAAGACAGGAAATGAATGGCAGGACTAAATAAAAATGATGTTGATATTCGATACAAATGTTACATTAAGACCGATTATAAATTGCTTTATAGTATTTTTATTTAGATATATTATAATATAGGGTAGTAAGCTGGCAAAATACCCGGACCTGGCCGAGCCCGGAAAGATCCGAAACGTGGTACGATTTTTAATATCCTTATTAATAAAATGATTGTAAATACCCTGTTAATGACAATTAGGATTACGAACAAAATTCTATTAATTAATTTTCAATTAAAAATAAGACAAATTTTATTGTATTTTACGTCAATAAGACGAAGTAAAATAGAGATTTATGCTTACTCAGTTTTTTAAATAAAAACATCTAGTGCCCCAATCAGTTACAAAGTTGTAGAATTATTTTACTGCTAATTACAAACAATATTGTGAAGTGAAAATTAAATTTATTCGTAAGATTTAAATGGTGATGAAATATTTCACAGACTTGAAACGAAGAATTATTTTTCTAAGAAAAAGTATCGTACCCACAAGCTATAGGCTAATCTACCTACGACTCGCTGTCGATATAGATTATCGTATTTGAATAAGCTTGGTCACATGCAGGCTTGAGGGCTAATTAGTCGTTAATATAATCGGGAGGGAAGACAGCGGCTGCAGGCGTGTTCGCAAACGATCGAGCCTACGCTCGAATGCACACTTCGTACTATTAATAGAATGCCGTCAACTATACCTTACATTCTCTGGTAACCTTACCACAAATGTAGCGCTTGGGAAAATAATGATTTATTGCTTATGAAGAGCAAGATCATCAGCAATAAGCAATAACAATAGTTAGGAGCAGTGAAACCTCTCCTCACCACAGATTTTTCTAATATAATGTGCGTATTAGAAACTAATTATCACTGTTTTACGGTGAAACCTACACACCTCATGAGTTCTTGTAAAAAAGTTCTCAAAGGTGTGTGAAGTCTACCAATTCACACTTGGCCAGAGCTATCATTCTGAGAAGAGGGGAGCCCAGCAGTGGACAATGATGGGTTGACGACTAACAGCAATTATAATATGAAATTGATATTTTCTACTTATTGAGACGCCGACAATATCTTCAGTGCGTAAAATAACTTTAAGCGCTATTATTTTATTAAATAAACTCGAAGTCCAGTTTCTAGTCCAACTCCCAATTATTATAATCGGTTATTTTTTGTAAAAGAGAAACAAACAACAAAGTATTCCCAATGATAAAAAAGGAACCAATATTTGTAAGGCCAAATTGTAAATTGAATTATTCAACGAGGAAATTGACTGAACATCCCAAAAATGTTACAATATAAGAGTCTTGGTAAATAATAAAGGTTATTTGAGAACAATATTCTTAAGTCCAAATCCACTTAACGTAGAATATTAACTTTGGTAAGGTAAGTTTGAGTACTTACAGTGAACTGTATGTTTCTAGTTACTATACTGTATGTAACTTTACACATTGAAGTTTGTTGTAATCCTCCTTTTATTTATTTAAAATTTGTCTTTATTCGTTTTCGAGTAAATAGTCACATAACTTAAGTATTAGAAATAAGAAAATATTGACGCAAAAAAGCGTAAACGCTGTAACCTATATAGCGATAAATGTGCGCTAAAGCTGATAATCTTTCAATATTTGAAAAGTGATCTCTTGTGTGAAACTGATATTGTATTTTAAGTTCAACGCTGCATAAATTTGTTGTTAAACTTTTTTTTGTCTTACAGTAACAGAACTTACAAGTACCTAATGTGCAGAAAAGAAATCTACATAGGTGCGAATTACAGCATATCCGCTTTTTTACCTCGATATACCTAGATGCACACTTGGACAGCTTTTTACAAATATATACACATAAACAAAACCTATAAAACTGAACTATTACACTGCACGTTGGCGTAAATTTATTACCCTATCATAATATTAGGACTTTTAGTCTCCCATGCAGAGACGTTGATGACGCATTCGTTATGATTTGATATCGAAAAGGATATGTTGAGAGCAAATCAAATATCCAAAGGGTGACTGTCGCAACGTCGGTTTTCATCTCTGAATATACATTGCAACTTTAACTCATTGATAGGTAAATATGTATCTTGTAGCACCGTCAGTGTACAGCAAAGTTCTGTAGACGTCGAAATATGTAACTTATTTGGATAATGTGGGTAAATATCCCAGATTTTATGGCCGACACGGAAGAGTCCATTAAAAGCCACTGTTTTATGTGTCTAACTATTAGTTAACACGCACATTACTGATACCTATATTTTCATGTTAACTCCGATTTCAATCGAAATGAATAACGTAGAGAATTATACACATACTAGCTGTTGTTCGGTACTTCATATGCTCAGGCTGTAATACAAATATTTAAGCCTTATTTCAAGCCCTTAGTCCCTTAGAGGTGGAATATTAAAAATCCTTTTTTATTTTGTGTCAATATCACATTATAAACATAGCTTCCAAATTTCATGTTTCTAATTGTTAAACTGTAACGAATATTGTTTTTATTTACCTCTTAAATACTCAGTTTGAGATATAGAATATGTAAGGATTTGAAAGAGTATATAAAATATTGAAGGGCTATAAAGCAATTTTGGAAATATTGTTAATTTTTTACGGTTCCGTACCTCGAAAGGAAAAAACAAAACCCTTATAGGATCACTTTGTTAGAAACGCGTAAGGGTATCAAGCTAAAATGTATATCAAATACTCAGGTCTACTGTCCGTTAGAGCTGTAAAGAAATCAAACTTCTAAACCGACGCAATCAAAAGATACAGCCGTTTATGCCGCAAATTTTCGAAACTCGCAAGAGAATCAAAACCTACAGAGTACTTCCTGTGAATAAAATTCGATACAAAGCAACGTATTATAGCACAAATAAAAGAAAAATTGCGAAAACCGTAAATTTTTAGTTACATCATATAATAAAAATATTTTTTAATAATTTTAAAGTTACTACACCTTTCCTCATTAACGCGTGGAGGTATTAAATTGAAATTCATATCTAATACTCAGGTCTATAATACCTTTAAGCAAAATCAAACCTACTATGTTAACGCAATCAAAAGAAGCAGCAATTTAAGCCGCATATTTTCAAACTCGCAACTATTCACAAGGGAATTAAAATCTAAAGGGTACTTCCAGTCGACCTAGAATCTTGAAATTTGTTATGAAGCAATGTTTTATAGCACATATAAAGAAAAATTCCGAAAACCTTAAATTTAGTTACATCACATATTTAACGAGACCCTCGGTGCACGAGTCCGACTCGCACATAGCCGGTTTTTTAGTCTATTTTTTTCATAATCCGACATGTACGCATCAGACATTTGTGTTTTCAATTTTCATAAATCTCAACAGCGTATTCTATTCGGGTCAGGCTTTTGATTCTTTTTTGTATGTGTATAGATTAGGGCAATTGGGTTATTGTAATTGGGTTACAGTGTATACATTTACGATAAGTATATCTACTACCATCAAATTGTTAAAGTAGTATGAACTTTCTTGGTAAGACTTTAGCGGCATCACTGTTGGACCCAATATTGTCTTCATACAGTGCAATGTGGAAATATTTATAGTGTTTTGTTTTGAGGTATGTTACATGGCCGACAGTAGGGCCATGTATCGATCCCACGGTCGTGTCATCGTTGCGCAACAACGTCGTGTGCCATCGGCGTTCTCGGAAGACCACCGCGGCCACCCATGGACAGCAAGCATTACGACCCAGCTTCTTGTCTGGATCGTCGAAGCAAGCGGTCGCCTCCGCTGCTGGATCTCCTACTCAATCGCGTAGTAGACGAGACCAGTTAGTTAGGATTAGTTTTAAGATAATTGTAATATTTTCACTTAATTAAAGTATTTTTATAATCACTAGTTTTTTTTCAAAAAACCCTTTTCGGCGGTCGACAACCATAATTGGTATAAAAGATCTGGTAGTGAGAAATACATTACTCCAACGTATTGTTCAAGAGACCAACGGATAGGATTCTAATACTATTTAGTACACTAACACTAATTATCACTTAACTGAGTATAATTATGAGTTACTTATAAGCTTTCTACCCGTATGTTGAAGCACATAGGCATAAGTAAATGAAATAAACACAATAAGTAATCCCATTATAATAACTATTACGTTTCTTTGGGACCGTAAGCTCAGGTTAAGCTCACGTCATAAATAATAGATTCGTGTATTCTGAATTAAACGAGACTTTTGTTCACGAATCAAGCATTATTTATATGAAGAAAATTAAATTACCGTTTGTTTTTTGCAATAAACATATAATTATATTATTCCGTAAACATTTGTAATAGAATAGAGTATGATTTATACGACAAATCACATATACTGAAACATTAAAAATATGCATTTATATAAAGATAGATAAATCTTAGGTTGACTTTAAAACTATAAATGTATTTTCATATAAACATATTCGTGAGTGGCAGTAATCACATATCAGGTAGACTATACGCTGGTTTTCTGTATTCTCAGTCAGGTCGTGCATCTTAGTCCAGACCTAATAATGGGACAGGTAAGGATTTAGGCCGATTGTAAGGGAATTTTCCCAATGCCCTGCTTTTTGTAGAACCTTACCTAATATCATCAGATTAGTACAAAAATTATATTTATAGATCCATTATTTTTTTTTTAAGAAATAACTCTTTGTTTTCTGTAGCTAACTCATGCATAGCAAATCTTGAGCTCGCCTGCAGTGGTTCAAGTTCCCCTGTAGCAGTTTTAATGATGGAGCAGCGTTCATGAAGCTTGCTCTATTATTTCCTCAGATGAGCGATGGGTCAATGCGCTGGCTGTCGCCCGCGAAAGTCCACCTGCCCGTGCGGAAGCGGACCACCTAGTCGGTGGTCGGTTTTGCGACCAAACGGCGCGCACATCATGCACTTTGGTGCCTGTGCCACGCATTGGCTCGCCTTATGGTCGGCTTCACCGCAGCCTTCTTTTTTGGTCTGCCACCTTCGCTGCTGCTGCTACCGGGTGGCAGGTGCTTTTTAGAGGCCAGCGAGGTCATCGATGTCGCCGACTCTGCGAACATAATAGAACAGTCCGAGAACTCCTCTCCGTCCGACGTGCCCCTCGCGGGACGACGCCGCAGACGCTCTGGTCTGGTCTGGTGGATAAATAAGTGACAGTTCCACAATTAAAAGATACTTAGGGAACCAAAGGTAATGCTGACACTATCTAAGTGTACGTACACTGACGTACTGGAGCTTTGACGTACAGCATGAATTCAAAATTCAGTTGAATTTATTAGTTGCTTTTAAGACTTAAGTAAATTACATGTAGCATTTGATAGCGTGATTCAGAACTTACAAATGAATTTTACTAACGCCATCTATTAACAACGTCTGAAACGAAATATCTAGCAACTAACTAAACATCGATATTATCATGGGAATGAGAGAGCGCGGTAAAAAGTAGCCTACGTCACTCTCCACCCTCCTAACTATCTCCCAACATATAAACCATATCATATAATAGCTATGTGGCGATGTGAAAGAGGAACAAACACACTTTCACATTTATAATATTAGTATGGACTAGTATGGATTTACCCAATTATATAATGTTTTATACCAACGAAGTTATTCGATTTTTATACAAATTCCATTGTGACCCCTGACAATCGATAAAGTTCAAAACTTGATAGGCTTAAAAATTTCCACATTCGTAACAAAAATTAATTAATGAGGAGGTCACTTAAAGAGTGAGAGAGTATATTAATTGAAGCTTGAGAAGAGTTAGGCATTTTGTTGCTGAACACTAATTTTTTATCAGTAATAAGTATAATGCAGTGCAAAACAGTGTAATACTGCTTTTAACACAACAGATGGGAATCATATCTGTGGTTACTGGATATTCACTTCAATGAATCGGTACGTTACTATTATGTAGAGACGAACAAAAGGGGAATGTATATACTAATATCTATGTGTACAATTTGCACTTCTTCCAGAATCGATCGCAGCTAGGAATTTCACATATTTTCTACTGCATGGGAGCCCAGTCGTCTGTTAAGGACTGATAAGGTGAAATAAGATTTTTTTCAGAGGACAACAGACTCTACGTCAACGGACAAAGTTTAAAATTTGTTTGGGTGAATTCAAGAAGGTTTTAAAAACAAATGAAGGGTGCAAACATTTATTGTTATGGGATATTGTTATTATGCTAATATAAGTGTTGTCGATTTAAAACAAGCGTTGGACAAGCACAACTGATTATTTTTATGGTTTTCTACTTCAACATAAAAGGTAGGCATTGCTACTGAGTAGTATTCTAAAAGTATGAACCGGGATGTGTGTGTAAGAGCACCTTATTATTCATTCATCCATATATTAACCATTCCAGGTCACACCACTCCAACTGGACCTGAGCTTTTTGAATCCAACGGTTTCCCGCACTTTTCTTCAGGTGATGGGTGTGTCTGGTTGGGGGGCGACCTGTGTCCTTTTGCCTAAACGTGGTCGCCACTCGAGAACCTGTTTTCTCTCTCAAAATACAGTATAATTGTATATAACAATTTACATTCTATTATTTTCTTGGAATACCGTCAACTCACTATTGTCCCACTGCTGGGCACGAGTCTTTTCTCAGATTGAGAGAGTTTCAGGCCATAGTCCACCGCGCTGGCCAAGTGCGAATTGGTAGACGGTTTCTTGGTATAATCTATACATATAAAAGTGAAAGGATGCTCACTCACTTATATATTGATTAAACATCGCAGAACCTAAACTACTGAAGATAGAACACTATCCTTTTATGACATAGACGTCGGCTAAGAACGGATTTTCTGATATTCAATCCCTAAAGGGGTTAAATCGGGGATTGAAGTTTGTATGAAAGTCTGTCAATTTTAACGCAAGCTCAATGAAACTTAGTAGTAGTAAAATATATGTTTCATTAAATCAAACCACAAAGCTAATTGTGGTTTGATTTAATGAAATATATATTTTATTGTTTTTGAAAAATCAACCCCTAAACTGGCTGAATAGGGGTTGTCAGATTTTTCGGATGTACGCCAATTTTGATGTGAGCTCAATGGAACTTGGCTTTATGGTTTAATAAATTAAAACACATATTTCGCCGTTTTTGAATAATCACCTCTAACGTGGTGTAATAAGGGTTGCAAGTTTGTTTGGAAGTCCGCCATTCTTGATGGAAGCTCAATGAAACTTAGTATTTGGCTTTGTGGTTTGACATAATGAAATTATCTATTTGACGTTTTTTTTTTAAACGAACCCCTTAGAGTGTTAAATAGGGATAGACAATTCTTTAGGAAGTCCGCCAATTTTAAAGCAAATTTAATGAAACTTAGTATTTGGTTTCGTGGTTTGAAAAAATGAAATATTTATTTTCGCTGTTTTTGAATGTTCAACCCCTAAGGTGGTCAAATAAGGGTTGCAAGTCTGTTTGGAACTCGCCAGTTTTGATGAAAGGCAAATGAAGCTTAGTATTTGGCTTTGTAATTAAACATCTATTAAATACATCTATTGAATATTGAACACAATGAAACATCTATTTCACCGTTTTACGAAATCAATTCCTAAAAGGGTTGAATGAGGGATGATGTTTTTATATATTATCGTCATTATAGTTCAATGAAAATTTTATGTATTTTATTTATTTAGCTTTATAGTTTGATAGAATTGATTTTTGGTAATTTGATGCAGTATAAAACTAAGTAGTTATTTGTCTTCCTCGATTCGTACAATGGAAAATCTTTATCACCGTTTTTGGAAAATCAATCCCTACCACTCTTTTTACAGAAATCCTATCAATTATAAATAATGAACCACCATTTCATTTTTTTTTAGAAAATCTATCCCTTTGGTGAAAAATAAGCGTTGAAAGTTTGTTTGGAATTCAACTGGTTTAAAAAAGAAACTCTTGCTCCTAATCCAATTAGGATTAGGCTCTATTGGCAGAAGTAATATTATAGGCGATGCAAGGTCTTATAAAGAATTTTCTGAAAACTTCACTCTAAACGGGATAAAATGGAGGCTGAAATATTGACTACCGGAATTATAAGGGTTTAACTCTCCCTGATCAAAAACAACTGATACAAGAACTCCTACTCCAAGTCAGAGGAGTTAATCTCATAAGAGGTCTAACGCCAGCCAGACCGCAGGTAGGAAGCAAAAGTGTTCCCGTGGCCT
>MOOZ01001055.1:518513-529741 GCA_002930495.1 Cecropterus lyciades
TAGTAGTCTACTACAAAATCTATCGTCTGCTTGAAAGTTTTCGACGTAGGACTTGTGAGTATACTCTATGAATCCTATGATATACCTCGCAAGTTGTTTTAGTTACATGCCAAAGTGTGAGGAAAATCGACACAGAATAATCTTCAAGCAAATATTTTAGAGGTAAATGTAATAAACATCTGACTTCCGTGATAGTGTGTATATGTTTTTATTCACTTTCAATTTATGTTAAATCTTATCTATTGTTAATTTGTTCCTATAGCCTTGGACATCCTATTAAGTATTTATAAATATAAGTTTAATTGTTATATATATGTATAAATTGCCCATGTTGTAAAAATCATTACAGCAATAACATATACATGTATTCAAAGAATTATTCTCGTAAAATATTAACAGCAAAAATATATTTCAGTTACACAAACTTAATAGGAAATCTAATATCCCTGTTATTCTAACTGTCACAATGTCAAAGCCATACTTTGTAAATAACACTATCACGGAAAAGGAGTACAGGTTTCATCTAGATGTTTGTGTTAACTATTAAAGCATCTTGTACTTAATATTTAATTCGTTCCCAAAAAAATGTACACATGTAGATGTCCTAACTTCTGCCACGTACGGTAAACGAATGGTAAACAAAGAGAATTTTACTTCAGTGTTTAATGTTCCATATGTGGTCACCAACCTAAAATTTTTAAAAGTCCATAACTACTCTAGGGTGCTATACAAGAGCAATGCTCACATTTTACATCTTCAATATTCACAAAATGCATTCAGTTTTTGCACTAAAAATACAGACCCATTTGACATCAGCGGTCCACGTGCCGTCGAAATGTTACTTTCCAATAAAATTGAATGGTTATATTTGCACGTATGGTAAAAATATGGAATGTTTTTATTACTGAAATATCAGCTTTAGCATAGATATCCAAATAAGATATATGTTAACTTCAAATAACGAAATAAAATAGAAGTAACGAAAATAAGTATAAATCAGGTTATTTAATTTGTTTTCAAACTGTATCCACATCATAAAGTTTTCATAATACACGTAATATCGTATATTGGATTATAAAAATATTTTTGTAAAACATGTTCTTTGTTGAATAAAATTTAAAAGTTCGTTTTTACCTACCTGGTAGTACGTTGACCCACGTTGTGAGATATAAAACCGCGACAAACAATAGAGCACTGAGACTGTGTTTTTGGGACACGCTTTAAAAAAAGAGTTAAGTTTTGTGAAAAACTTGTTGAGGTGTCAAGTGGAACACGCGGTGCTGGCGGTAGGACCGCCCCGGGGCGGGTGTGGGCGGGGCGCACCCCTATATAAGCTTGGAAAGCCTGAAAACTTTGTTATTGAATGCGCGCGATCATATCGGCGACGTGACACCAGCCACTTTCCCTCAGTGACATATTCCCGCGGTCCGCTGCTCTGCGTCGACAGGTAAGTTCTTATAAAGTTTTCTCTCGTCGCGCGGAAAAAATATTCATGAAATGTGACGTTGTCCCATGTTGTCGACTTGTTATAAGTTAAAGCGAGGAATCGTGTAGGAAGTTTTTATTAGGTGAAAATTGGGAAGGAAAATTCCAAAGAGAAATCCAATTATGTAAATAAATAAATTGAATTTTACTAGAAGAAGTTAATGTGAATCGAATTTCACAGAAAATAATATAATCCCAATTTTGTATAGTACTATCTTTTCAAAAAAGTTTATATAAGTATGTAAGTAAATAATATAACGTTTGTTTCGATTAATAATTTACAAAGTACAATAAACTTTTTAAAGTGTTCACTATTTATAATACTGAATAAAAGATAATGTCTGGAAATAACTACGAGATTTCATCATCTTGTTATTATAAAAAAAAAACAATATTGGTTTTATATTTACTACTATAACAACTATAACAATATAGGTAATCGGAGTAGAAAATACATTTTTTGTTGCAAAATAATTTAAAACATTTGTAAGAACAATTCATAATTTGATTATTACAAATAATTGTTTTAATTCAAAAAAGTTTTTACATATATAAGATATCTCCGTTTAGAAATTAAATATGTACAAATAAAATGTCTACTTTTACGAATACGTTTACGTTTTACGATTCTTTAAAATTAATTTGAATACCTGTGGAATTGTTGCCACAACCAACATAAACACAAGTTATATTGTGCGAAGCTTATTAATTCGGCAACGAAACTTTGATTAAGCGGAAACTTAAGAATAACTAGCTTAGTAGCTATTGTCTACCAACTGAACATATCAATATACTCGTAATAGAGGAAATTAATATCGAATTTCGCACAAGCCCAATAGTCTTCAATTAACGAAATCAATTTCGCCGTAACGCCGCGGAAGAAATGTTCCTACAGACTTTGTTTGAAATCAAACTGAAATAATATTTTAATTTCGAATGTTCTGGTATCTTAATTATATTAGAAGCTTGATGCTATTTTAATTAGTATCTTAGCTTCCCTCATTCATTTCCCCGTGATGATGAAAATATTACAATACAAATAAAAATTAATGCCCTTTTAGATTTCTAATCGTAATTTGGAGTATTATAAGTAATTTATTATTTAGGGCATGTAAATAAGATTAATGTAATGTATTTATTAAAAAATGTAAATTCTGTGACTTAGTGGTATATGTGGAACCTGTTAAAAGATCGCTTAACTTGACTTACTGTTCCAAAATTTTTATGAGTCCATAAAGTTCAGCCGTTTGGAATATATAGTGTTCGGATAACACAAGACAAAATATTACGAATTGCAAAGTAGACCTTGTCCGAAGAAAACTTATTGAGACATCGAGATTTATGCGAACATAAACATAAGATGTGGCTGAAAAACTTTTCTTTAGAAATATTCTGCAATATCTTAGTAACATTTTGAACAGCAGATTAATTTTGAATAATAATTTACTAAAATTTATATATAAAACTTTAATATACTTTTTATTAAATAGAGATTATTATTAACAAATATATTATTGGAGTAAAGGCTTTAAATAACTATATTGTCTCTTCAAATGGACATACGTTACACTTCCTTTATACAAATTGTTTTCAATTTCTATTATCTAATTACTACTAGTAACAATTTACTAAAATCAAAGTTGGATAAATCTAAAATCTAAGGTTAGAACTAATAACATGTCATAATATTTACACGGTCGACAAACTGTTTTAATGTGAAACTACATCGTGGTTTTATAAGATAAGAAGTGTACAAATAATGCTATGCCTTACAGGTTTTATTACTCAAAAGTCAAAACAAATCGATGAAAATGTGCTAAAGATCGTAAGTCACAACTTTGATTATTAACGAAATTATTTATAATAATAAACCGGCTCGTACAACAAAACGTTTGCCATATCAGTCGCAGCGGTTTCGACTCCAAGCTGGTATAATACCGAAATGAATGTGGCTGTCATATGTCTGTTCAAGCAAAACTTCCCTATTATATTTAAAGAAGTTACGAACAGAGCTTTGATATACCAAATATACCACACGTCTAAAATCTAACCTATTTGTAAAGCATTACATATGAAAGATACACGTCTGTCTTTATGAGGAGGATTAACAAAAATGTTCTATAGTTTAGTTTTATAGATTTCTGAGTCCAGTGGTCTTCATTTAGACCTCAAGCTCCTTTTTTTTGGCAAATATTTTAAATTTTAATGGAAAAAATACCGCTTTTCATAAATCAGATAAAATATTTCACATGTATCATAGGGATGGTGTTTTATACAGAGATATTCTGAACCAGAGTCTTACGCTGGTTGAAGCTTTTAAAGTCCTCCTTAAAGTAACATAAAAAGCAACAATTTAAAATGATATAACACACAACATACACAACGAATTCAAATAATTTATAAATGTATTAAGGCAACAAGCACTTGTATTAATAGTTTAAAACATTGGGTATAACAAATAATAAATATGTAGTTACGTCAATTTCATAATAATCCAAATTATACAAGTTTCATTATTCAAAGCGGAAAATTGTGTTATGAACACTTAAATGTATAACTATCTCCACCATATATTTTGTATCAAAATGATATATTATTATTATTATAGTATGTTGTATCAAAATACTCTGAATAAAATGCAGGCTTAATGTATATCATGTTACATTATCGTCATGTTAAATTGCTGTACGACTTGTATAGTGCTTACATCGTTTGAAGGACAAAAATGGTTCCCGTTATGGGTCTCCCTACTGACATAGTTCGTCCCCTCCGTCGTTGAGCGAGGTAGTATTGCTATGGAGCAATACACGTATGAATGTAATAAAAAGGTTGGGGTTGAGCAATTGTGCTAAAAATTGTCTTTAATCTATATTTAAAAGATTTATTTATAAATTTATTTTTGTATCCGAATGCTGGAAGCCAGTAACATACTCAACTACGCCGTTCCAGATATTGAGTAAGGTACTGATATTATTTAACCACTATTTTTAACAGCTGCTATTCAAATCATATGATTAATCAGCTCTAAAATAATAAAAAAAAATTGTCTGTGCCCTAGAATAACAACCACCATATTATTATTACGTAAGTCCAAAATAACGTCATTAATGTAGTGGTAAGGTGTAAATACATTTATTTAAAACATAAAATATAATATATATATATATCATAAAATATATCGTGTCCGGTGAGTACTTCGGCCCCGTGAAGGCTGCTACAGCTATAGTAAATTTGTTTGCGTCTATTACGTACGCTACGATGGAGCCTTGCTACGCGCCTACGCCGTAGCACTCCGTCAGCTTTGAATTTAAAAACCATAAAATTAATTTTAGCGATGAACTCAACCCTGGCTACCCAGCACTTACATTAATTGTATTTTTTGTTTAAATCAGAATATTTTGGGTTTTACTTATAAAGAGCAAAAATGTTATAAAATCACCGTGGTCTTTCTTATTATTTACATGTTATATTATGAGTAATCTTAATACAATATGTAAGTAACGATATGTACAGCAATATGCATATCATGTACCTACTTAAACCAAACTACTTAATACATGTTATCTATCCTTCATGAACAATAAACTGGAGCGAAATTAGTAAGTTACATTTGAAATCATTTGGGACTAAGCAATCCTTATAGCTCTCTGGATCTCACACCAACGTTATGCAAGCGGTTTTGTAATTACGAAGTGTCATTCATCTAGGTGGGCACTCGTCCACTGATTGTTAACTGTTCGGAGTTAGAGAGTAATTCTCTACGGACCAATTATTGTTCGTACTCGCCTTGGCTTTGTAGCTCATAAGAGCAACATACAAATTACAAATGTTACTTCTATGATGATTTGAAACGGCTATAGCTCGTGTGAGGTTCTAATTTCTTAGAATGCCTGTATATCAACAGTAACCTTATGGATTGATCTATTTGATTGATGAAACAAAACAATAAATTAATTAGTCAACCGTGAAATGTCCTTAGATTACTTTAACTAATATTTGTTTGTTGGGAGTTATGTTTGGAGATAAAGTTGGGAATAATGAGCGTGAAATTAGAATTCTAATGCTTTTTACTAATAAGGGGATAAAGGAAACATTCACTACATTCTTCTTCGTTTCAAAATATTTAGGCTGTAAGTTAAATTACAAAGTAAACTAATATTAGTCCCAAGCCTACGACGTAGCATTGCCTTAGCTTATAACTCAAATAACATTAAGTTAGTTTTCGTCGGTGATTTACTCCTATTCAGACTGTTCCTTGCAGTTTTATAGGAAGTTGCAGTGAAAGTTTCTTCAGCTTCTATTTGTATGATCTTATGACTCGGTACTTGCGTTTGAAGCAACATTTATTTGAGAAGTTCAAAATTAATATTTTTTTGACTTACATGCCACTTTTCTCTTTACTAATTAAATGATTTTTAAAAAGGGGGAGGAGGTCCAAAAACAGTAATTGAGGTTGACGAAAAAATCGGCAATATTCTGATTTATTTCTGACCCTCTCCTAAGAGAGGTAAATGGAATGAATAGTCTCTGAAATTTTGTTGCGAAAAACCATAACCACCAGTTTGAATATTTTTATGAATTTTAAGTTTAAGCTAAGAAAAGAGTGGACTCCTACGCCTAAACTTATATTTGCCCATTCCATAAAATAATATGGAAGCTCGTTATAATAAAACTACAACAGCCATAACACCTTCACTTATTGTTATTACAGTTTAATGGTATAACATATTATTACAATGATATTATACACAAAGTGTATCTGTTTGGATGTCCTCTACTCTGAAATAATACTAGGTTTATTATACGTAATATCCTAATGAGTATCGGCTAAACTATAAAAACTTACTGAAAATTAATTTAAAAAAAATTGCACACGAGTTATAAAAAGATACACCGCATGTTCCTGTAAATTCAAAATAAGGCAATTAAAAATGATAAAAAACCGATTACAGTAAAATATAAGGGACTGTTTATTTTTCTATAATTTTCGGTGTGGTGCGGCTTTTTTTCGTTGTCCTAAACACATGAAAAAAATGTACTCATGAGATTTACATTTAATAAGGTGGGCAAGATATAAACCATGTAAAAGATATAAACAATGTAATTCATCAAACAACAAAGCATACGATTCGCACAGGGTATAAAGAGGTACGGCACAAGATATTGTGCGAGACTGCGATTAGGCAAACAGTGCTCTAGACAAATTAAATGCGCTGCACGTCTTTCAACGAGCAATAATTTCATTTGAACGTTCGAAGCTTTGCTTATCACAAACTTCCGATGTTCCAGAAAATTGGCATTGTGCCAATTACATAAATTTAAGGCTTAGAATAGTTGAATTATTAAATACAAAGCCGTAAGTTTAAGAAGTATAAGAAGCGAACATTAAGTACGCTCGCTTCGCCTTAGTTAGTTTAAAGTTAATCCAGATTTATCTAAAAATAACATCTTCATATTAAAATAATAAGAATTAATATTACATTACGAATATAGGTATCGTAATTTTATATTTAATATAAATAGGAATTTATAATATGTGAGACTAATCATCTTATACATATACTTATTTCTTAAACCTTGAAACCTTCCCTATCCTTATAATACTCAGGTTATCAAGGATTTTATTACTATTGAAATTATATTTTTAAATATCATACTGTAGCTCAATTCAGCGTTAGTTTAGCAAAAAATGACAAATATTCACTTTTAAATTATGACCTGATATTAATAATATATTTTTTTAATACCAGGCACTATTCATGGATTGCCGTTTGTCAATTTAATGCAGGTATTCTGTTTGATTTATCTCACAGTTGACAAATGTTCTGATTTCAAGGCGCCCATTTGCGGTAATGCTGGCTCTTAATATTATAACATCAACCTCGGTCCCACACCCATTTGTTAGTCCTGTCATGTAAGGTTTATGTAAACGTTCGCAATTTCGTATGACAACTATATCTCAAAGACACTGGATTAATATTTCAATAATAAATACATCAAAAGACGTATATGCATAAATAATGGATGTTATTTCTGTATTAACTAAATGTTTTAATAAAAACATTACGGTTGATATGTTACATTTTTATTTAAATTGATTTAAATTTAATTTTATAAATGACATTACTTTTCGTAACTCCAAATAACACTATAAATTAATTAAATTTTCGCTAATGAATATTTATAATATTACCTGAGTTTATCTTTTATTCGCTATTACAGCGAGAAATGGGACATTTTCGACTAACTACTTGCCTGACGCGTCCAGACATCCGCGATAAGAAAATGTTTCGGTGAAATATTTTCACTTCAATATTTTGCTGTTACTTTTAACATGAACCTATTAAAGTTATTTTAAGCGAAAATTTTTTATTCCATAATTTCTTTGGATTTATTATCTTGTATTTGTTGACATACGTAACATATATTCAAGTGATTTTAACTCCATTAATTGTCACAGCGTCATTAAAGTTGCAGACCCACCATTTTAATTGCACATTTTCTAGTTCATTTCCAGAACTTAAAATAACAATGACGAATTAACATATCTGCACGCATAATGTATGCAGTTTACTAAACATTAAAGAGTTGTATCTTGTCGATAATAAAAGGAGTTTATGGGGAAATTATGCGTTTTTGCCCTCGACTGGACGCCCATAAACTTATTTTACTGTTTAATGACCTCCGGACGCGGATCTCATTGCATCGAAGCATGCACTTAAAAAGCTTCTACACGAATGACTCCAGCATAACAAAGATGCTACCGCTATTAAGTCAGTTTTTGATAAGCAAAACGCATTTATATTAACAATAGTGCAGTCTGTATGCAGTTGAATATTAAACAAAACGATTGTATTAGAACTTTTCTATGTATTTTACGTATTGTTTTTGCTATCTAAATGTTGCAGTTACAACAAAGTTGGATGTTTTAGTAGATATTTTGATAGTGAAATTTGATTCATTTGATGCTAACTGGTTCGTTATAATTAGAGGACTTTTAAATAACTAACTAACTCGTCAGAATTATTCGGAAAGGACAAACTTTGGCTTTAAAGCATTTATTAACTATGTTTTAGCGAATAAAAGTATAAGTCGTAGATAACGTAACGGTATATGTTTTGTATATGAAAAATCCTTATATTTTTACACCCTCAATATCTAACAATGAATGTAATCAACTTCAGGTAAAATCTACCTGAAGTTGATAACAGATGTGTTGACAGTCCTGATGACTAAGATAGTTGACGTAAGCCGCCCCCCACACCTTTCCACTAAAACGAAATATATAAATTATTTGGTAGTAACATTAATTTATATCAAATGTCAACAATTTTATAGAGTACTGATTGATAATTATCCGAAAAATATAAGAATAAATATTTTTAGGTCCATAAACGTTATTCTTAATAAACTTTCGTCGAAAACCAAAACGAAACAAACAAGAATCCTATTAATGGAGCCTTCCATTAATGTGCAATGTCTGGTTCGACGTTGGAGAATGTCTATCTGTCGTGCAAGTCGAGATCTCATTTGCGTCGCTTTGCATTACGTGGGACAAATATACTTGGAGAACTAGAAATGACATTAAGGTTTCATTAAAATCTAGACGTCGAATGTGCTATGGCAAGTAAAATCATATTTTTCTATACAATATTTAGACAGGTATGGCGTGTCTGCGTGGTATAGGGTTGCCACCTTTTTTTAGTAAAGTACATTGGTAAAAAAGAAAAAAGTACGTAGTTACTAAATAAAGTACAATTTATTTTACCTTAATTTTTTGATCGAAGGCAATTTTTAGGACGGAGCAAGAGGAATTCAAGTCAGCGAAAGATGTGATAAAAAACAAAACAAGATTCATATCGAGATAATCATTGTGCAATTGCCAAATCTAAATATCCAAGTGGTATAGAAACCTTGTAACAATAGGATGTTTCTTTCACGCAAAAATAGTTACAACAAAATTTTTTAAAAACCTAGAACATTAAAACGAAGTTTAAAAGCTTTTTTCCGTACTTTATTTTTCTTATAAAATATAAAGTACGATTACCCCAAATAAAGTACAATACTTTATTTAAAGTACGGCGTACAGGTGGCAACCTTAGCGCGGTAATGTCATAGTATAAATGCGTTAGTACACAACTATACTATTTTGTCTGGCATAACACGCGTCTGCCACGTTCAATGTCTGTAGGTATAAACGAGGCTTATTTGTATTAGCTTAAAATTATAGCACATATTCGTAATTTACTTTTGAGCGACTTAACCCGCGACGGTACGGAGACGGTATACGCGTTTAACACGATGTTAACTTAAAACATCCTCTAATTAATTATACATTTTACTGCGAAATAAACAATAAATTAAAACTTTAATGTATAGCAATATTAACAATTTGTGAAGGGTTCCCAGACTATTACACTGAATAGCACAGATAATTGTGTAACAACCTAAGAAAGTAGCACATAGCTAATTACAATCAATACGAATAAAATAGCAATATTAAGAACATATTCATATCTGGACCACCATTACAACCATTTAAGAACACACATGACATGGTTGTTAATACTCGTAATGCTAGAACGTGACAATGGACGCTCATCCGAAACCTTACTACGAGTTTATAAAGTTTTCTCAAAACAATCACCATTTACGTTCTCATTTAACATTTCATTTTCTCTTTTTATATAATATGGAAGTAGCAAATGAGCATGCAGTCCACCAGATGGTGAATGGCCACTGTCCCCATGGAGATAGCATGGCCTATAATTATGCCCTGATAGGTAGAAATAGGTGTGATGGTGTTGCTGGAGTCGAAACACAAAGAGCCACCTAAAAAGAAACACAATATATGGTCGACAACGTAAACGGTGTTCATTTAGGGATTAATAAACTCGTACTAAGGGCTTGTCTGTATGTGAATTGTCGATCGGATGTTATTGTGAAGGCGTGTGATCGATTTGTGGTATGCCTCAACGCCTGCACGCTGCGGTGGGCGACTTGACGGGTCATTCGGACTTGATGACTTAGGCCTCGTTTATATCTAGAGACATTGAACGTGTCAAAGACAGTTGCAGATAAAATGTTATTATCGGACAATCTGTATTAACGTTGATCGGTACGGGCCGTCGCTGTCAATAATATTGCATAGAAAAATATTATCCTGTTTCCGTTTCTACCTCATTTAATGTACATAAAAATGAACCTTAACAAATAACCATTGTAAACGTACTCAGAGTACCTTTTTATTGGAGATACTATTTACTATTATCGGCGACAGTTTAAACAATTATTTATATCAAAAAATATGCGTATCATTTTAAGAGTTGGAGTTACTAATGCGTGAATTCAGTAGGGTATCTGAGGTCGGCTGTGATCATTCAAAAACAGGCTACTCCGTTACATTGAACATCCACCAGCCTATTGAGATCAATCGCTAGATGTAGGCTTCCTCCAATGGTATTTTTTGCCAGTAATCACCGCGGTTGGCGTGCTTGTTGGTGACTACAGTAATTGCTTATGTTACACAGAAAGATGATGCTGCCTATCCCCTGGTTTTTGTCCCTTAATCGCCTCAATGTTGAAAACCGATACCACACGGCATGTCGTCGAAAATAATAATTATTATTATTTATAAATACACGCTTTCACACGCTTTCTACACTCATAGCCCCACAGTAGGATTTTCTCCTGTGTCGTGGGTGCCATGGACACACAAAGACGAATACACAAACACCCAGACC
>MOOZ01001055.1:541834-552885 GCA_002930495.1 Cecropterus lyciades
GAGTAAATCACCTAAAATGTGACGTTTCATCTCTCGTAAAGTATGGTGACTCACGTACACCGATAGGGAATTAAAACCCTTAAACTATATCATAATTGAGCGATTACTGATGCTTTAAGACAGAATTGCAGATAGAGCTGACCCCTCCTTCATATCAAAGAGGAGTACCAATTAATAACATATAACACGAACACGTCGACACTTGCACTGAATATATAAAAATAAACTTATCGTCAACACGTTACTATCATTGATGGGCACAGGTCTCCTGTCAAAGTAATTAGTGTATAGGTCATAGTCCACCACATTGACCCGTTATGAATTGGTAGACTTTTTTGAGAACTTTTTTTAAAGCATTCTCAGGCAGGAAATTTTATTCACGAAGAATTTCTTCTCCATTAAGACAAATTTTGTATATATTTTTTTCATATGTACATTGCATCGAAAAATCCGAAATGTGAGCTTGATATTTGTACTTCTGGCCCCCATTAAATGCCATTAGACAAGTACAGCTTTTTAAATACAAAGTATTTGATAAATGAACTTTCACTATAAGATCACGTCGTCACGTTACACCAACTGATAAGGACAGGGACGAGGGCTCGAAAAATATGTGACCCCTTACATTCATAACCAATTACAGGANNAAGATACGTCATAGCGCCGTATCTTCAGATAAAATTAAATAAGGCTATGCGAGTGAAAACGTGAATCTTTTTGAAGATATTTCTTAGTACTTGATTGAACGTTAAGGAATAAGCAAACATCGGCGTTACTCAAACTTAGTTCATAAACTTTGGGGATGAAAATTGACATTTCTTAATTAATTTACGTGACTGCAATCTATAATAATAATCTTAAGTAATGTTACGCATTTCCTACCAACAATAGTCGTAACAGATAAATATGATAGATACTGTTATAATAATTTCTAAAGGGATCTTTTAGAAAAGGTACAGGTTTAGTTTAGAAGTAGAGTAGAAATGTTTTCTGCTAGAAAACTTTGTATTGTTTAAGGAGATTTTCTAAGTAATAGAATGTGTTTTGAGTTTTTTCGCTTGAGATTTAATATGGCAAAGAATGCCGAGGGCTTCTAAGTTTTCACAGAAAAGAGACATGACATTTTCACGAAACGCGCCTTATGCGCTCCGTTATAAAATATTCACATTAATTTGTGTAAAAGTTTAAGAAAATGAGGGTATAGTCCAGAATGATTTGTTGANNNATTATTAATACCACCTTATTGAACAATTGACTTATTTCACATAATTAATAATTTGACCTTGTTTTCCATTTCCAAAAAGTTTTATTTCATTTCTAAAGGGTTACGGAACCGCCATTATTTGATTTCAAGGTAATTCTACGTTGACCTAATTTCTATTGTAGAAGGATGCTTTTTCCTACCTTTTCAATTCCGCATTACAGGTACTAGCGATAAAATCTGTTACGTATTAGAGAAAAAAATCGACTGATAAGTATATTGTTTTACTTACCTTACGTTTAGACATGAAATAAATTACCTATTATGGTTAAATTACACAGATAGATACTTTTGCGAGGCATTCCATCTTAGTCCTCAGGAAGCAATGCATCTGTGACTAACCTTAGGTGAGACTTTGATCTTACCTAGGGTTAATTACAGATGTTTATGGGCGGCAGTAGCCACTTACCATTAGGTAGGCTGCAGGCTTGTTTGCTACTACCATACTATAAAAAAAAACGATTACACAGAGTGTACAGTACATGTGTCGGTCATGAATAGTCATTCATTCATTCGTTCATTCAATAGTAGTCAGTCATTCCATGAATTCATGTCCTAGGTGGCGACAAAAAAACAAAATCCAGAAGGGAAACAGTGTCTTCTTGGCTAATTTTAATTGTGATTATCACTACGCAAGCTAGGTGTAGTGATTATTGGCAAACACCCCCATTGTCCACGAGTGCACTCCAAAAATCTGATAGACAAAGAGTAAAATACAGGTATTAACATGCGATACCTACGAATCGTGTTACCAAAAGTAAGATTTAACGAGACTCACGCTTGCTTTATGGTGTAACGGATAAATAGGTTGTACGTGTCTGACATTAACGATGCACATCATCTTAATACAAATTGAATGTAGATTATGTCACTATCACTATGACATAATCGAATCAATCAATTACTGGTATCAATCATAGACTATTATTACAGCATAATATGAACTTCTACTAAAATCGTTTATGAAATACATTGGTAGTTTGACGGCTTGTTGTTGAGAACATTTTAAAATATTTCATTTGAGTAATTTATTATAAGAAAAAGAGAAAAACATGAAAAATTGACGTTTTCATTATTTACACAAATATTGTTTATATTTGTTCATATATATCGTTTTTTATTATTAATAATGTCTATTGATTTAGTAAATTACACAAACTACGCTTGCAAACGGATACGCGTAGAGACAGCTCTAAACTAACGATTTTGTCAATATCCACCTAAATATTTTATGGTACGATCATGACGTAATATCTACGTAATTCCATATTCTTTTATATGATACAAAACTAATGAAGGTAGATTATCTATTAGTTATTTATACTCGTATTGTTGTTTATTTATTGATATGCAAAGTTGCTTACGATTTTATATCAGTAACAATATTAATTGGGTTAATTACTGGAACTTCCCTTGTTATATTGGAAATTACCGTTGATCCTGAGTTATGGGCCTTATAGCTCTTCATTATTACAACATCGCTTAAAATAGCTTCCTACCTGAGCTTTAAGAAAATGTAATACTCTGGTGATATTGAAACAGGAAAATCTTCGTATATGTTTCAAAGGAAATAACCAATTTTATTATTAAGTTACGTCATCCTTTTTTAGTACTAGTAGGCAGCGAGGGTGACTACTACAATATCAGTATTACTGCCTTAAAGCACGAATGAAACATATTTTATAGTTGGTCGAGATACTGTTACCTACTTAGGGCTTATCTAGAGGCAGACAAAATCTATAACAATTCTTTATATTCAAAAAAAGATTGATGCTACGTTTGGGAATGCCAAATTTGAATAATTTATAAGTCACATTGCATTCGTATACGAGAATTATTGTATACTTGAAGTTTCTGTGGATACGAACAATTGCAAGCGTTTCACGACAATTTAATTAAAATATGTCAACCTCTACAATAATTTCAGTCTGAACTCATAAAAGCCCAGTCGAGTGTGGCTAGAATAAAATAAATAAATCTTCTTCTTTCAAATGAATCAAAGAATAGACGTATGCTTTCTTCGCGCAACACATATAAACTTTTCAGTAAATACTTCTATATAAAGTTCGCGAAAGCATATGTCTATATTTTATTCTTAACCCACAATGTAAGCTTTTACGATTCAAAAATTAAGAAAAATGTGTTTATGTCAATGTGATAGATAGATATGTAATAGATATCAAATGTAAATCAATTTAACCATTTAATGCAGATAAAGCTTGCTTAACATAGCATATAATTTTGATGTGCATAGCATATAATTCAAAATTTGCTCGACATAGCATAAATGTAGTTTAGAAACACTTATTTTAATGTTTCTGAATATGTATTCCTTATTAGGGTAAAATAAGAGCTGAAAAATTGTTTTAAATTAATTCTACTACCTGCAATTAACCTTGATATGGATGTATTTTATGTATTACTTCGCTGCGAATGGTTAAAAATGACATAAATTTGTATATAGATAATGTTAAAACCGTGAAATTTTATGTTCATGCCTCATATTCCGCTTGGATTGGATGTTTATATTGTATTATAGTCTGCACGTACGAAGTCGCGGGTACACCTAGTATAGGTTAGCCCTACTAGCTATCAAGTCTATTCCATAACAAACACAAGTATATGATATATGTTGAAAAAAAAATATAGGTATATCCTTTTTATAACTTATTAAGAGGGGTGTCCCTTCCATGTGAAATAAGTTGACCGCCTAGCGAGTGTTTACCGTTGGGGCCCTGCGCAAACAACCCTAATAGTGCACTTTAGCTTTCTTTACCCCATTGTCCTCTGGCTATTGTGCTCCTCATAATGAAAACTCATACTCGGTACACTGAATATTTACGTGATTTTAACCGACATTATGAAATGTTCAGTTTTTCTCACGAAAACGGAATATTATGTTACACAGTACATATTTTATTATCATTTTTATCCGTTACCAGAATATCCGGAAAGAAATATGAATAAAATCTGAGTTAAATCACCCATTAACAGAATTTAACAAAATGTAACTTAAGGTTTTTACTTGACGTTTCGTTGGGTCCTAGTCTTAGCTTAGGCTTGGCCTGTCATAGCATGTGGAAAATTATATGGAGCTTAATTAAATTTAATTATAGATACATAACCTCAATAAAACACAAAAACTGAATACCGTAAAAACTATTTGATACCTTAAAACCAAACTTGAAATGCAATGCGACAGCGATGTAAATTTTCAATTGTTTTCTTTTAACATATTTACAGTAATATTGTTCCATTTTTCCGTTTCGCTGAATATTTCCCGATCCGCGCCGCGTCGGTAGTTTACAAACACGTCACGTTCTACGGTACGATTGAGCAGCTTGTTGGGAAAACAACTTCTAAATGGCATTCATACTTGTGCGTTAGGTGCTTATAATAAATTGTCTTCTAGCGTAAACTAGAAGTTATTATGCAGTCCTTTAATGGAAAATACCTATTAATTGCAAATCTTACAAGAATATATTGACAGTGTTACTGGTACCGATCTAATGCTGGGCGTTGGCCTCTTTAAAAGACGAGTTTGGTTAAGTTTACAGTAATAAACGTATGTAAGGATATATTAACGTGACGTTTTCTTTACTGTTATATCAAGTAAATGACATAGAATCAAACGTAGGTGGTTGATACTGGAGTGGTGCGGTAATGAGTTCATACCACTTACAGGATACAGGATCGACGATCTAAGAAATTACAGGATATAAAGTAGAATTCAAAATATAACTAAGACTACATTTTTGATCAGATTAAAGGTGATAGAACTCTTCGTGGTTCGACTGCGTAAGTTTTATCGGCACACTTATTTCTGCCTAATAACAGCATTGTTATGCGCTCACTAGAGTTTAATCCAACTAGAGTTATTGAAGTATGAAACGAATAAAAATAGGTATAAAGGTGGTCTCACCGGACTTAATCTTTAAAGAACGACTCTGTATAAAAGGTAAGGTTTAAAGACTTCTAATTGTTTTTTAGTTTTTTGACTCAAGTCTTAACTCCAATAAGATAAATTAAGTCGGAAGTTGGTAAAAAATTGTTTAGTTCTTTCAATATATCTTTAAAGACCAAGTTTCTTATCAGTAAAGTAAATTCAGTAAATTAAATTCATCGAGCGCGTTTTCATACTCATTCTCTCTCATTTTTATTACATGGAATTTCGCCCTAATGACCATATGAGATGAAATTCTTTGAATATTTTCCTGACATGAGGAATTTTATTACATTTTTAACTTTAAACTTTCTTTGTACGTTTTCAAATGGAAGAAATTTGTCCTGCAAATTTCTGAGTTACAATTTCCTGGGATCCGTCAGATAGACACGTTTTGAATAACCACTTACATAACAATAAATAATGCTATGTATACAAACAAAATCATTCAAAACATCCAGACCTAGCATAGAAATTTAGATACATCATTCAGATATCTGCCTGGCTGGGAATAGAACTCGGAACGTGCACACACACACAACACAGCGTGTCAGACCGGTATGGTGACAGCTCCACTACGTGAATCGTCAACTTTAACTTTAACTTTAACTTTAACTTTAATTTTGAAATAATATAATGCAATATTCAACATCCAAAAATGTATACTTTTTTTCCAATAACCTCGAAATAGATTGGCATCTTCCTTCCACTTAAATGTGTATGTGTTTTTCCACTTAAATGTGTATGTGTTTATATCAGTAAATAGTCATAAAACACTTTTCTTATATTATATCGTATTTCTCAGTTAAAACTAACAATGGGAAATTAAATTTTTACACACACTTGAAAAAGTTGTAGTTGTGAACGACTCATGCGTATACCTACTCGTATGACTAGGTCAGTTAACTATGTTTTAGTAGTCTTTGAAAACCATACGTTTACCAATAAAGTGTATTCCATTTTAACTTTGCAAAGAAATTCATTTAAGCAGTCCCTGTGTTCACGGAAAGATATTTATGTATGTCACTAGGTACCTAGAATAATTTAATATTCAAGCAAAGGGAAGAAACGAAGAATTTAATATCCAATAAAGTTTTATGTCTTAGTAGCTAGTTAGATAGACCTTCGTGGAAACATTCCTACTAAAACATATCCATGAAAATCACAAGTAAAAAAACATTCTTAATGCTACGATGTAAATATATTATTTTAGAATGTTATAATATTATAATCTAGAGATACAACATATTGAAATCGTTTTGAGTGAAATATATTGAAACAAAATGGCGGCTAAAACCTTCATGTTACCTGCCGTCATTTGATTAATCCTACAAAATCAGCGAAGCAATGCACGTACACAGTAAACATACCAGATCTTTGATATTACCATTAGCCGCAGAAATGTATACATATGTGCCTGCGACCTTAAATTATTGAGAATATAATTATTTACATTCTCAGTTGTTAATTATTATTTACTATAAATAAATAACCAACATTGCAATTTTAGTATACAAGTTAAAATAATTTTAATTTTTTACCGATTATACGTTTAACGATTAATTACATAAATAATACTAAAGATGTATATTTTTAGGTTTAAATATAACTAATTATATATGCTATATTACCATATTACTAAGATAGCTAGATATATGCTAACTTAAAGGAAAATATACATATAAAACCATAATAAATATATAATGCAAGTCCGTACATGAGAATGAGTATTAAATGTTATTATTTAAATTTGATGCTTGTAGATATATTTATAGTCACATATTTATTGTATTATAATATGTGTAACATAGGCGAAGTAATAAGAGCTTGAACGGATAATTATTTGTCATACCACCAAAACCCTTTTTTGTTTAATGTGTCTCCTACCTCGTCGTTCTACGTGCGTATTAGCTCGGAATGATATAATGACACCAATTTATATGTAATAGACAGGTTTATTTCTAAACCTATTGGAATTCTCTTTTGAAACCTGGTTTTTAAATTTTTTAACCGGAAATATCTAGGATGAACGTATTAGCTACCTACTGTTTTTTAAATCAATAAAAGACTGTGGGTCTATTACAAATGTCGCTGTTTGCGTAAGTAATCAAAAACTCCAAGTTAAACTTATCGTTTGAATAACTTAAAGTTAGCCTATAATCTTAAAGTAGGTTACAGATGACAATCAGAAAACCACAAACTTACGAACACATCAATAAATACCGGATCAGATGAGAATCAGAAAACCGCATACATTACACATCAAGTGCTGGATATACATAATACACACGTCATATCCAATAAGGCGTGCGCGCATGTGATTGTGATGTCTTTGATTGTGAGACGAGTCAATTTGTCGCGTCCCGTTTTATGGGCACGTGCGGTTTATCGCCGCATTGTGTGTTGCTTATTTTCTGGCATTGCTTTGATTGTTTGCTTACATCCCTTTACTAATTGGTTTTCTTTATTTAGGTACATATATAACAATTGTTAAGTGACGGCCTACGCCGAGGTCTGTATATCACAAAAAGGTTATTTTATAATACAATTAGTTCTTGCTCGCGGCATCAAATTCGTGTATCTCCTTTACGGCATTAATTTTATTAACGGTGAAAGGGTAACAAACATCCATTCATACATTCTCACATTTATTAAATAGTAAAATGTCTAACCATTTGATAATTTTACATCAAGATAACGTGTTTAGTAGTTGCGGATTAGGTACTTAAGAATTGATTCCTTCACGTCACTTCTGTTCTTCTCTGTTTCTCTTAATCCCCAATTTTTTTCCACCTCTTTCTTATTCTCATTTGTCTTCTTCCCGCTTTGGCCTTGCATTTACAAGGTGGTAGAACCAGTATAGTTCGTCCGGTTCTACACCTATTACTGGCGCGAAGCAGTTCTTGCGTTTCGTTGAAAGGGTGTGCGGCAATCTGTTATATATAAGGTGAACATCTTAGTCCTTGAGAGTAGCAACGCATTCGCTACGCATTCGACTTCAGATAGAACCTCTAGTCTATATAAAGTTGCTTAAAGATTTTCAAGGGCAGCGGTCACCACTTACCGTCAGGTGGACTGCATGCTTGTTTACTACTTCAATGTGATAGAAAAAAAATTAAAAATATCTCGCTCGTACCAGAGATGTTTGGAGAGAAAATCAAGAATGGTAAATGAATTAAACCAAATCGTACTGACAGTTTTGTAATCTGTTATAAAGTTATATAACACTTTACTAACATATATTCAACGTGTATATGATATTCTACTTGGCACACGTCAACATAAATGTCTGGAATTATAACATGTGACTATACATAGACATAGTGAACCTTGACTTGTTGCCGAGCAATTACATAAATTCGTCTTGAACGAGGCTGAAAATTACATTAACGGAACCCTCATTCCATTTGAATCACTACCCTAAATCACACTGAGAACAGTTGCGTATCCACTGCAATTAACCGTTGGCAAAACTGGATATGACAACTATATCCAGGAATTTGAAAAATCGATAGAGCTTATGCACACTTTTTGACGTGCAATGAAATGTGAAGAATACTCGTAATTTTTTTTTTGAATTTTTAAAAATATCTATTGAAAATATTCTAACCTGAAATCTTTTATGATGTAATATTGTGATCAGACATGTCGACAATAATATAAATTATTTTCTTTGTGAATAAATATAATTTAGCGTGCGCACTTATTGTGTGCATAAATATATTTAATGGAAATTCAGTTATTTTTACAAATTAATCGTAATACGATATCGAGTTAGTCGTATACCCTTAATACATATGTAAAAGTTTGGTGTAAAATTAATGAATTTTCCAGAACGAAGGGAGTATCGAGTTCTTCTTCTAGCAACGTGTGTAGGTGTTTGTTTTTAATACTTAGTATGTTTACAAAACACATTAAAATTTTTCGAAATCATAGGAACTTCACGAACGTGAAAGTCTGACGTATACAGGAAAGTAATTTGTAACATCAACACGGATATTGTTTGGTAACAGTGTCAACAACACACCCTTGTTAGTTTTACGTGACGCTCATTAAACACATCAAGGAAACTGTATCCATATTTGATGTGTATCCTCCTTATCCTGAGAGGCCGCACCCATCAAGGAGTCGTTTCCATAATTTTGTTACGAAAATTTAATCCAAGAGGCGCCTAGCCGCAGAAATGTGGCATCTGAGAGCGGGCGACCGTGAGAATGGTACAAACACAGCAATGAGATTTTAAACGTCACATTTATCATTTTGTTACTTAAACCCAGCATCTTCTTCATTCCGATTGTGTTCCCAGCTGTATTAGCGAGACTGAGTTCAATGCTAGCTTGCGTTATAATATTTTGACTGACATTACAAATTTTTATTTGCAGAAAAAATTACTGGACATTTTAGTAATTACTGATTTTTTGCAATTTGATTAAATAATTATAATTAAATACAATATAAATACGTTCTACAGTTTATCTTTAAAACTTTTCAAGAAATTATGTTATCGCATGTTAACCCTGACGTTCACGTTTAAGAAAAAAATCTATGTTAAGATTTCATAAAGAAATCGCTTGGCAGGTGATGAAGGTTCTAATCTTCGATAATACCACGGTAATTTATTCATTGTGAAAAGCGTAATTTAATATTCCGTCAGACGTCACGATCAAGGATGAAACAAAAATAGTTATACCTTTATATTTAACTAGCTGTGCACCATGGTTTCACCTGCTACTACACGAGAAAAAACAAACAAACATAGCGTGATGTTATATAGCTTATAGCCTTCCTCAATAAGTGGACTATTCAACACAAAATAATTTTACGATTCCAACCAGTTGTTCCTGAGATTAGCGCGTTCAACCAACCAAACTCTTTAGCTTTATAATATTAACCTAAATAGAAAATAAAAGGTATAGATATTTGTACTTTTCTACGAATTAATGAAATACTTTCAATGTATTATATATTTATTTTCTCCATTATTTAAAAATAATTCTAACATCTGGACCTTCGTAGTTAATGTCAAAATAAATTAATTAATCATAAAGTTTTCGATACAGAAACTTTGTGTCTACAATTAATCTCAATCATATTTAGCTTAAGCATGAAAGTGTAAGACGATTTAATTTTAACTTTGGGATAATATCTTTTAAATTACGCGTCATTTTTATCGTATATGCGCGTAATACGCGGTATAATACGCTTTATTTATCGTCGATTTAGCAGAGAATATTGTAAAATTCCATAATAAACAAAAACAATGATAAGTATTGCACGAAAATGTATCTCTTATGAGTAAATAGACGATTACTTTACTTTCGTTTATATTACATTAGATAAATAAGATTTTATTAAACATTTAATGACATACCAGCATACTATACAAAGGACCACAGTCCATTTTCATCTAACCTTAATTCTTTATTAATTCTAATTAAACATATATGCATATAATGTCATAGAAAAATTCAAAACCTATTTAGTAGAAAGGAAAAAAGTCTACAAGAGTTGCAGTTCGTGTGGTAACTCATTTATGTTTTCATTAACGTAAGCTGCAATGCGCGCTTGGGAACCGTTTCAATTTCAGCAAACTGTTCTTGTGATTACGATGAAATGTCGGAAGTGCTTCCCGATTTCCTAGCAGATTTCAGCCGCTTCGTTAGTCTCATTCCACATAGCTTAAGGTACCTTAACTGAAATTAACTTAGACTCAAATTAACTTTAGAACCTATACAATATAATACTTGTAATACATAAATAAACCGGCCAAGTGCGAGCCGAACAATGGCTTTCGTAAAAACGGCAAAATATGACGTTTGTTGTATAGGAGCCTCATCAAATATTCAT